>JAKVIS010000107.1:0-149519 GCA_033119425.1 Bufotes viridis
TGTGTCCGCAAATTTTGTAGGTTGTGTTTCCGTGTGTCTTCCATTTTTTTTGCGGATCCGCAAAAGAAAACGGAAGGCTTGAACCAGTTTCTTAAAGTACCTGTACAAGTTCCCTGGTTTCCAAGCAACCATCCGCAAAAAAAAACGGATGCGGATGACAAACGGGTGGCTTCCGTTGGTGATCCGCATTTTTTGCGGACCCATTGACTTCTATGGGTCCGGAAACCATTTTTTGCGGACAAGAATTGGACATGCCATAATTTTTTTGCGGATGTGAAATGCGGACAGCGGACACAGACGGGCAACAGAAGAGACATCCGCATTTTTAACGGATCCATAGAAATGAATGGGAAACCATCGGATCCGCAAAAAAAACGGAACGGAGGCCGCAAAAAACCACTGCCGTGTGCATGTAGGCTAAAAGGAACCAATATCACCAAGATAGCCCTCCGTTATTTATAGGTAGAAATTGGCAAGGGAAAATATGTCCCTAATTCTTGCCCTCAAAACTAGGTGACCCTACCTAAAAACAGAATGGCCGCCCCGATAGGGGCGATCCCGTGTCAGGAACCTCCTGGTATCCCTACCCGGTCCCTGACACAGAAAAGAGCCCTACACCAGTGAAAAAGAAGTCTGATTGTCAGAATGTCTGTCACCGTCCAATACAATATGCACAGTTATGGTACACTGATCAAAAAAAAGAACACACCCATATTGTTGCACTAGATAATGACCCCTGATTAGTGCACAACCAATTCTGGGTGCGTGATGATGATATAATTCCAAAAGGAACAATTAGTTCTTGTTTCAAGTTTAATCCCCCCTTCCAACGCGTTTCACTGCTCCCAAAAATGGGGGCAGATCATCAGGGGACTATTGCAAAACGGACCGATTGTCCAAATAATTTAGCACCATAGTGTTAGATATAAGCATCAAACAGACTTCGATAGACAATGTAGAGTTTAGATCAGGGGCGTAGCTAATGGCTCATGGGCCCTGGTGCAAGAGTTCAGCTTGGGCCCCCCTTCCCTCAGTGCTTTGTGTGTCTTATGTGGCGCAAGGGTCTTTGGGCCCCCTCAGGCTCCTGGGCCCGGTAGCGACTGCTACCTCTGCACCCCCTATAGCTACTCCCATGGTTTAGATAGATAGACTGGAAACATTAAAAACTATATACTATGAATGGACCAGTGTCCAGAGGCGTATCGGTGAGTCTAATACCGCTGATCACATGTACTGCGCTTTCTGGACAGGATAGTTTTGATACAAAAACCTGCCAAAGAGCTCCCACTATAGCAGTATATACAGCCTAGAGGTGTTTGTGGCATACAAAACACAGGAACAATAAATATCCTCAGTATTGACATCCGATGCACCACAGTGAAGGTTGTAGACAGAATAGTTCAAAAAATATTAGTGATGAGCGGCAGGGGCAATATTCGAATTCGCGATATTTCGCAAATATTTGGGCGAATATTCGCCATATATTCAAGAATTCGTAAGCTCCAGTAATTACTTTCTTGATTGCGAAATTTTGTATAAAATTCGCATAAAAATTAGCATAAACTGGTATTAAAAAGATACACAATTAATAATGACTTTTTATATACAATCAACAAAATAATGACTCATTATTTTCTTGATTGTGAAAATTTGCATATAAAAAATTGGCATAAAAATTGGCAAAAAATTTGCATAAACTGGTATTTTAAAAAAACTAATATTCGCAATTGCGAATATATTTTGCAATATTCTAAATATTTGCGAATTTTCAAAGTGCCGATATTCGCGATTAAAATTCGCAATTCGAAAATTCGTGATCAACAGTAAAAATTATATGACGATGTCTGTCGATGAGCTACTGCTATAGCCAAAATGTGGGTCAATTGGCTTCTGCGGCGCACAATGGCAAAGTTAATTCTATGGATGCCCAGCAAATATATATCATCACAGCAGTATTGGCGAGATATGCGGCGCCCAAGAAATAAACATGCCCATCTAATAATGGGCGACTGATATTTATAAATCAAAGGGATCGAGGTACTAGCCTCCCCACACTCCATGAACCCATTTACAAAAATGCATAAAAATTCCCATCCAAGAATGGTAGCAGGCATTAAATACATCGGTCAGAGGACCGCGATACTCGCGCTCCCCCTTGGGTCTCTCATGTCTCAGCGGTCGCGCCCCGGCTACGCTGTGTGCTGTGAGTGCCGGTCTCCCCGTGCCCGTGTTGCTGCCGGTGGTTTAAGCTCGGCGTGCCGTACTTTAAAGCCGCCGCTTATGCGCTCCCCATGGAAATATCTTCTATTTATAGACTAGTTTGTGTTCACATATATCAGGTCAAGTAATCAGGTCCATCTGCCTTAAAAATAAGCCTTCTGAATGGGTACAATGGACCCATATGTGGTCCCATCCAGCAGGACATTAAACTAATCATCCCACCTTGAGGAAGGTAGCATGCAATTTTCCTTTAGGTGGGACTGACTATAAAAAGATGTCTGTACTGTCTTTTGTATGAGCAGATAATGAACATTTTCATCTTCCATGATGACAATTGAAGGTTTCAAGCTCAATACAATAGAAATTCTTCTATTATCTACACTTGGTTGACCATGTCATGCCAGGTGATTGATGGTTGGAAACAGAGCTACACTGAAGGAACATCTAATTGTCAGCTGTCCTGGCGGGAAGACAAAATAAAGACTACAAAGCCCAAATATGTAAGCCAACACCATCCAAACAATGGAGCCATGAACCTTCCGGGCCGAGGCCAGCGATCACTGAGGGACTGATGGTGATGACTAAACAGATCTCTGGGAACGTAATCTATAGAGTGTATGGAGGGCAGAATAAAAATAACATGAGACCACCCCTTGAAGGCCACCGCATAATGAAAGAATGAATTTACAGAACAGGCTATAAGATCAAAGCAAAGGGAAAGAAGAAAAAGCCGCTTTGAAATATCACACCGAAGTGATACCCTCAAAAATGTCATACAGTATATTAATACATAGGGATATATCATTGGACAGGACGTGGAAGCTAACAGAGAAGTATAGTCTCTGGCTGTTTCTGGGTTTTGACACTCCAGCCAATATTATAGCCCCATTATTCTGTTCATTAAAGGGGTTCTCCAGAATTTTCATATTGATGACCTATTCTCAGGATAAATCATCAATATGAGATCTGCGGGGGTCTGATTCCCCCACCATCAGATGTTTGAGGAGGCCACAGCGCATTGTGAGCCTCCTCCTAGGCCATGTAACATCATCACATGGCCTGGGCTCAGCTCAGTCCTTTTGAAGTGAGTGGGGGTCAGCTTCAATACCAACACAGTCACCATACAATGGATGGCGCTGTGCTTGATAAGCTGTGAGGAGGCCGCAATGCTTATTGGAGCTCCATTGAGCAGCACTGCTTCCTAAAAGTGGGGGTGCCGCGAGTTGGACTCCAACTGATCTCATGTTGATGACCTATCCTGAAGAGAGGCCATCAATATGAAATCCTGGAAAACTCCTTTAATGAGGGTCCCAGACTCCCAACTGATTACAAGTTGACGGCCTATCCAAGGATTTAAGGGTTCAAGAAGTTGAGGTTTGTTGTGTTATTTGTCACAGTCCCCCTTCTTGCCTCCATTAGTTGTCCCTGTGCCTACAGAACTGACATAGAAGAACAAGGTGGTCAGCCACTTTTAAGGTCCATTCAGACGACCGTAAGTGTTTTGTGGTCTGCAAAATTAGGATCCTCAAAACACAGAGACCGGCCATGTGCATTCCGCAGGCATGTCGAAGTCCAACATGATTAACCCTTCTGCTGCGGTAGAGTTAGGACATCATCACGCACAACAGTGTCATAGGGACAAAACTGCTGACAGATGCCCTTTAATGAGATATCCAGATAAGGTCCTCCATGGCATAGCTATAGGGGGCACCTCAATCAGCCCCTATTCTTTGGTGTCTATTGCCCGTTTTGCTATGAGAGCATAATATCAGCGAGTGAGAAATTACGTGCTGCGTGCACAAAAATGTCAAAAATGTCATGTCGTTTGCTGCCATATACACTTCATCACCCATCATCTCATTACTGATAACCTACCATAGAAAAGTCTCGAGCGGCTGCGATGCAAAGAAGAAAAGGCGAAGAAAAAGCAACAACTCCACCATCTACAGGCATTTATTGCAACAATAAAGCAGTAAAATGATTGCAGCGCCACATAATATCCATCTAAAATAGAAGCAGACAGCTCATAAATCCTATCCCCGCTCCTAGTGCTCAGAGATAAGCGTCCCTTTGGTCATATCCCTGTACCGTCGTGTCACTGCTGGGGGGATAGGGTTAACACTTAGAGAAGTGTCTCCTGAGAACTATTACAGTAATGACATAATCGTTACCCGCTTCTGTCATGTGGCTTTCATGGCTAGACAGGAAACGCCAAAGTAGCCAGGGTGGAGGTAAAGAATAATCCGGTGGGAGTTGTAGATGGGGGGGGGGGGCAGACCTCAATGGTTTGGGGGCTCAGATCTGCTCTTACTATGCCTTACAAGCATCCCAGTGAGGTGCAGCTGTTTACAAGTGAATTTTGTGGGGGTACATGTAGCTTTCTATAAAGCCAAATGACCTATGTGTACCTACCATTGTGCAGACAGGGACATAGATGTAAGGGGCGGATGAGGCATAAAAGACGCAGCAATACATTTTTCAGAATAATATTTTTATAAACGGCGTTCTGATGGAAACTGATAACTATACAGAGATAAGCGGTACAAGATAGGCACCGCTTATCTCTTCCTGCAGTAGAGGTCTGTCACAGGAAGTGCCTTCTCCGGGGGCAAACACTGAGTGGGTGATACATGGTGCGCCATCTCTGCTTCTAAAAAGAGGTTCTTCAGCATGTGCAGCATGAATTTTATTATTTGTGTTCTAGCTTCTGCAAAACATTACAAAATCTGAAAAACATTCTGCACACCTCAGCTGCTGCAGAACATCATAATATATACCTCAGCTGCTGCAGAACATCATAATACACACCTCAGCTGCTGCAGAACATCATAATACACACCTCAGCTGCTGCAGAACATCATAATACACACCTCAGCTGCTGCAGAACCTCATAATACACACCTCAGCTGCTGCAGAACATCATAATACACACCTCAGCTGCTGCAGAACCTCAAAATACACACCTCAGCTGCTGCCAAACATCATAATACACACCTCAGCTGCTGCAGAACATCATAACACACCTCAGCTGCTGCAGAACATCATATTACACACCTCAGCTGCTTCAGAGCATTATTATACACACCTAAGCTGCTGCAGAACATCATAATACACACCTAAGCTGCTGCAGAACCTCATAATACACACCTCAGCTGCTGCAAAACCTTATAATACACACCTCAGCTGCTGCAGAACCTCATAATACACACCTCAGCTGCTGCAGAACATCATATTACACACCTCAGCTGCTGCAGAACATCATATTACACACCTCAGCTGCTCCAGAACATTATTATACACACCTCAGCTGCTGCAGAACCTTATTAAAACACAACTCAGCTGCTGCCAAACATCATAATACACACCTCAGCTGCTGCCGAACCTCATTATACACACTTTAGATAGTGCAGAACCTCATAATAAGTACCTCATTAAGTTCGGCATCCAAAGTTATGGGTCTTTTTATGGGTAGGAGGGTCAACAGGTACCCGGAAATAAGGATGACATAGCAGGGTGAACAAACAGCAGGAGGCGGCACTGTGTTAACTGTTAGGTTGCGTTCACACAGTAGGTGGTAGGTGGGTGGCCCTGCTAAAGATTTTGCATTGGTGTCCTAAGACTTCAAGTTTCCTTTGGGATCTACCATGTGAGGCGACTTTCACATCTGCGTTTTTGCTTGATCCGGCATTGATCAGCAAAAACGCTTTGGTTAGGATACTACAATCGGCTGCCTCCATTATGAACGGATCCGGTTGTATCATCTCTAAAATGACTATGACGGATCTGGCACTAAGACCATTGTAAGTCAATGGGTACTATTTTCTTTTGTGTCCGAGAAAACGGATCCGGCGCCATTGACTTACATTTTGTTTCATGCCAGATCCGTCTTGCTCCTCATCCCATGCCGGACAGAAAAACGCTGCATTCTGGTGCCCTCCGTTCTGTTGAGTTTCGCCCCCATTGACAATGAATGAGGATCTCAATACTGGAAAGGAACAGTGCAGGTGTGAAAGTAGCCTTAGGCCCCTTTCACACGAGCAAGTATTCCGCGCTGGTGCAATGCGTGATTCGAACGCATTGCGCCCGCACGGAATCCGGACCCATTCAGTTCAATGGGTCTGTGTACATGAGCGTTGGTTTTCACGCATCACTTGTGCGTTGCGTGAAAATGGCAGCATGTTCTATATTCTGTGATTTTCACGCAGCCCTGGCCCCATAGAAATGCTTGGGACGGCGTGAAAATCAAGCAAGTGCGGATGCGATTCGTTTTTCACGGATGGTTGCTAAAAGATGTTGTTTGTAAACATTCAGTTTTTATCACACGTGTGAAAAACGCATTGCACCCGCGTGATAAAAACTGAACGACTGAATGCGATTCCAAACAAAACTGAAAGTACTTGCTTGTGAAATCGCGCAGTTTTTTACTGAACGCATCCTCAACGCATTCGGACCTAATCTGCTCACGCTCGTCTGCAAGGGGCCTTATATGAAAAGAACTGATTCATAATGTAAGGAGGAATGATATACTTTCTGCTTCGATGCCTCATTAGCTTCAGGATCTTTGCTGTCAGTAAGGGCTCATGCACACGAACGTGTCCTTTCCGTTTTATTTGCGGGTCGTTTTTTTGCGGACTGCAAAATACATACAGTTGTGTGCATGAACCCTTAGGCCGCTTTCACACAGTCAGTGTTTGATCAGTGATTTCAATCAGTGATTGTGAGCCAAAACCGGGAGTGGAGGCTACACAGCGATAAGGTACAATGGAAATATCTGCGCCCGTTCTGTATTTTTTGACCCGCACCTGGTTTTCACACACGGAAGGTACTGCACATCGAAGTTTTAAAGCCCCAGTGCAAAATCTATAGCAGGACCACCCACCTACCATGAGTCATTTCTAGTACTAGTGTCTCAGGCACCACGACTAGGGTAGGATTTTTAACTCTACGCCGCGATGGCTAGGTTTTTAAAATGTCTTATTCCCAATAAACTTGTGTTCTTGGCTCGGCACCCTTTCTGATATCTCCCATTGCCTTAGGTGCACTATAATAAGGTGGAGGTGGAGGTGCAATTAAGGAGATATTAGAAGAGTAATGAATATGCTGTAGTTTGATGAATTATTCAGAAAAACTGAGCCTGGCACTTTAAATATAAATTAAATAAAACGCCCTGGTACGGTGAGGATCACAACAGTCCACATATCGCTAGCATATTCCCCCATTGTCTTATAGGTGCGGGTCCCACCGCTGGGACCTGCACCTATATAGAGAACGGAGCCCCGAAAGTGAAGGAGGGTGCACTGCGCATGCGCAGCCTCCCTCCATTCATTTCTATGGGGCCACCGAAAATAGCCAAGCGCTGGCTCGGGTATTTCCGTCGGCCTAATAGAAATGAATAGGAGCATGGGCCGCGCATGCGCGGTGCGCTCCCATTCACTTCTGTGGAAAAGGCGTGGAGAAGCGCTGGGTGGTGGACGGACCCCGGGGTCCTCCAGCCACAGCTCTCCCTGCTCCGTTCTCAATATAGATGCGGGTCCCGGCGGTAGGACCCGCACCTATAAGACAATGGGGGCATATGCTAACGATATGCCCCCATTGTCCAAGATGGGAATACCCCTTTCTTTTCCATTAACATGTATTAAAATTACCGCATTGCCGGATCCGGTCTTCCAGTCTGCGCATGCGAAGACCTTAAAAAATGTTAAAAAAATAAATACTGGATCCGTTTTTACAGATGACAACCCCAGAGACGGATCCGGTATTGCAATGCATTTGTAAGACGGATCCGCATCCGCATCCGTCTACAAATGCTGTCCGTTTGCATACAGATTGCCGCTGGATTCCTCTAACGCAAGTGCGAAAGTACCATTAACCCACGTGCAGGGGAGACGGGAGACTGGTGCAAACACCGCACGCGTATCGCCACTCAAATTGATGAAGCTAATTGGAGCAACAATACGCAGAGGACCTTTGTTCCAGTTTCCAGTCCCGGCTGCACATACGTTTCTGTATCTTATTATTCAGTTATAATTTTGTTATTTTTGAGGACACCTCTTTATTCACCTATTTATTTCGTTTATTTAATCAGGTATTTGGATCATGTTGGGTGATTTACTCCTTTATTTTGCACTATGCACTTCATTCTATGATATTTATTTATTTAATGCACTTATATAGCGCTACTATATTCCGCAGAGCTTTACAGACATCAGCATCACCCTGTCCCCAGTGGGGCTCACAATCTAAGTTCCCTCTGAGTATGTCTTTGGAGTGCGGGAGGAAACCGGAGAAACCGGAGGAAACCGACGCAATATTTGAAGTTATTGTCTTGTAGCCTGTGTCTATACTAAGGTTACTGGTTGTAAGGCTAGGTTCACACGATAAAATTTGTCGGGCGACTTATGGCACAACTACACTGCAACATTTGTTGCGCGACAATTTTTATAATGGGAGTCTATGGTGTCGCATTGCAACATGCGACATGCTGCGACTGCGACACGACAGTCGAAGAAAAATCCATCCTAAATGGATTTTGTGTCGCAGTCGCAGCATGTTGCATGTTGCAATGCGACACCATAGACTACCATTATAAAAATTGTCGCGCGACATTAATGCAACAAAATGTCGCGCGACAAATGTCGTTGTGTGAACCTAGCCTAAGGGGTGTGCCTATCGTAGCGTAACTTTTTGTGTGTGGTTTTCACGGTTTGTGTTTTTAAGTGTTTTTCATTGTAGATTTTATACAATAAAGTGTATTCCGTTTTCTTCCTCCGCCCGTGTTTCTTCCTTTTCATTCTATTTAAAAGCAGGAACTATTTTACCGCAGTGCATTGTCAGGAGGAACCTTGTGACTACTGCAAACTTTTCTACTGAATTTATGCAATGGTCATGAGTTGTTGTTTTTTTCCACTGGGAACAATTAAAGTCATGAAACAATGACGGTTTTACTAAATGTAAAGCTACAGGTAGCCCTCACCTAACAGGGATGTAGATGTTATCTTCCTCTATGACAGGCATCCTAAAACTGCGGCCCTCCAGCTGTTGTAAAACTACAACTCCCACAATGTCCTGCTGTAGGCTGATACCTGTATTCTGTCCGGGCATGCTGGGAGTTGTAGTTTTGCAACAGCTGGAGGGCCGCAGTTTGAGGATGCCTGCTTTATGATCTCTAAAGGAAATTTCCAGCCTGTTAGTATGGCTCCAATGGATCTAAATGGAAAAACAAAAGCCCAAGGAATCGCCTATCGTTTGAATCTACAGCTCGTGACTACAAGCCAATACCGACTCTGCACTTATACGCCCTTTCATCTGTTCTCCACTTCTTAATTTCACACATTTCATACAGATGGACGGCAATATGACTGTAGGATCACACTACACAGGGTTTGTTTGTAGCCTGTTACCATGGAGACACATAGGTCTGGGCAGGAGCTGGAGATGCAAACTGAGGAGAGATTTATAATCAAGAATATTTGCAAAGTGGCTTCATTTTTTACTTAAGATGCATTTGACACAACAGGTGTTAGCATAATAAAATTAAAAAAAATATATTTTTTTTTCTTTAGTTTGATAACCCAGTAAATGTTTTTTGTGGCCACTGATAAATTGCTTAAAAAGTTTTGCAACGAACACAAGACAATTCTGCCAGTAGGGGGAGCAACAGAGTTCTAGGTAGAAACAGCAGCAAGCTACTAAGCTCCCCCTAGTGGTGACTATAGACAGGATTTTATCATTTAAAGAAGACCTCACCTCTCCTGACATGTCTGTTTTAGTAACTGCTTGCATTCCCCATGTAATAACAATTCTGGAGAATCTTTTCATATAACTCTGTGATAGTGCTCTATTATTCCTACTAGAAGATTATGAATGAATTGTCAGCAGTCTGCAATGAAGATCCAACTGGGTGTTACCAGTGGTGGGTGTGTTGTGTCATTCCGCTTATATAACTTCTAGAAGTTATGAATGAATTGCTAGCAGTTTGCAAAGAAGGTCTATATGGATGTTAACCAGTTGGGGGATGTGTCCCTGCACAGTCTGACACTGGCAGCACTGATTGGAAAGCGTCACCCTGTGCAGGGACACACCCCAACTAGTGACCTTCATCTGGACCTTTCTTGCAAACTGCTCGCAATTCATTCATAACTTCTAGAAGTTATATTAGCAGAATGACCCAACATACAGTTACATGAATAGATGCTCCAGAATAGTTATTACATGGGGAGGGCAAGTAGCTAATAAAACGGAAATATCAGGAGAGGTGAGAGGTCCTCTTTCTATGTCAAAACGGGGGAGGTCCACTATATAAATACATTAACAAATGAATCAGCAACAAATTTTGGACCAAATAGACAATCACATTAAAGGGCTTGTGCATCTTTGGGGTGGGGGTTGGCAAACCCCTCCTCTTGCACACACTTGCGAAGAGAAGCCTACTTACATGCTTCCTGGTAGTGGCCCCCTGCCTCTTCTGTCCCCAGCGCTCCCAGGATGTAAACTTCCATTTTGACGCTGCTGCAGCCAATCGTTGACTGCGGCAGTGACCTGTTCCCCTTGCGTCACATGACCATTTGACCAGCAATTGGCTGCAGCAGTGTCAAAACGGAAGTTTACATCCTGGGAGCAAAGGGCTGAGCAGCCGAGGTTTGGGAAAGAAGGAGCGGGACGCCAGCACCAGGAAGCAGCTCTGCCCAAGAGGGAGTCGTGCACCCCCAAAAGGTGCACAACCCCATCAAGTTATATGAACCTAGGACCCTGTTCCCTATGGTGGTTCTCGTGTTCGTTCAGCTTTATAACTTTTAGTCTTCCTAGGATTTTTCCGTTAAATAAAAAGGTAACCTAATCATGTGTCCGCCTAGAGCCAACCAAATCCCGAATACGACGACTTTACAATGGGAATACAGTAAAAAGAGTCCTGACTATGAAAAGAAGAAGACTTGAGAAAAGGGCAATAAAAGCTTATCAGGTCCTTAGATTCCTCCCTCTTAGAGCATGCATCCTGAGGGTAAAAGACAGTGATCAAAACCAGGAAATTAGAGCGGTGGAAAGAACAATAGAAGAATAATAAAAAGCAAGAGTATCTGTCCTTAAGGAGAATGAGCCATTGTGATAGATTAGTCATCCCTTCCTCTGTCACTCCGCTATGTTAGGGCATGCTGTATCAGATCAAACAATACAGTCCATGGACCCCGAGGTTCTTTTTTTTTTTTTATCATGCTCTTATGAAGATTCCTGATAGAGGTATCCCTTGCCAAAACCCTCTAAAAGGAATAGCAGTGATGGTGGCACAAAGAGTCCAGTGTCATGTGTCATGAGAAAGTAACTTCTGTGCAAGTATCATGAGAACGGAAATAAAGGCCCTACAGTCAACGAAGGCGCTTGCGAACAAGTGCCTAGCGCAGAGGCTTTCAACCTGCGGCTCTATATCTGCCGCAAAACTGTCCTGACAGCCTGCCCCAGTTTCGGTCCTTCCCCAGTCCCCTGCCGGTCAATGGCTGAGGCTGGTCAGTGATTGACTGAGCAGTGATTTCCAGTGTGTCAAGAGGCACCAGGATACTGTATAAAGACAGATGGGCGACCAGGGTTGGAACAGGAGTGGAAAGGGAGATCGGTATGAATTTTTACAAATATTTTTACACTATGCTGATGCTTTTCTAAAACCCTTTAAGACCTCCCTCTAGAACAGGCATCCTCAAACTGCGGCTCTCCAGCTGATGTAAAACTACAACTCCCACAATGCCCTGCTGTAGGCTGATACCTGTAGGCTGTTTGGGCATGCTGGGAGTTGTAGTTTTGCTACAGCTGGAGGGCTGCAGTTTGAGGATGCCTGCTCTAGAAGATCAGAGGGTCGCTGCAATGCCAAAGGAACATACATCATCAGGATTCAAAGCTTTTAGGACCCAAACCTTGTAGGACCCCTAGCGGTTAGGGAACCCAACAAAAAGAGGGGTCATCCAAACTGAGGAGCCCCATTGATAAATTTATCTCATAAACAATATATTAAGGGAATCAGGCAAACTTTACCAACTATTGGCCGATGTAAACTGTCCGCCATGCATGTGGCAAACAATCACATGAAGGAGGATTCGGGCCCCTACAGCGCTGATGATTTCTCCATGTAATTGGACAGCCGGGCCAGAAGCTGAGTGGCACAGTTGTGTGTCTGTGGATCGAGCAGGGGGCCGCCTTTAAGGATTGGGGCCCTGGGCAGTTGCCTAGTTTGCCCTCGCTTCTAACACCAGCCCTGAATGGAGCTAAACAAGCGCCAATCGACTTGCTACATTGAGGATTGGCGACTTGTCTTCCTTTTCCGAATTGACTAGACATCAAAGCACTGAGCATGCATCTGAGCAGAGAGGTCATGTGAGATACCGTAGTTGTCTTTACAGTGTCAGCATATGTGAAGATGAATTTATTGATTCAAATCTAGAGGTCGTAGAGATAACCTAAAAGTCGAAAAAGGGGAGACATTTGGGAGACCACCATGTCCTGGACACACGTTCTTGCTTGTCATTGTCACTCTTTAGACCATGAAGCCCTTGCGGCACATGTTTCACCTCTACTGCTCTTCACCACCCACTTTCTCGCCCTTGTACTACCTATTGTTGTCGGAACAATACATAAAAAGCGTCTGGAACCGACACACAGCTGTGACAAGTATGTCATTGACTGCGCAAATACAACCTGGAGTAAGGTGGTCTGTTAATTCATAACCGAGGTCTAACAACTTGGCCTGCAGGTGGCCAAAGGAACCTTTACATCACCCCGAGGTCTTGTTGAGGGTTCCCTTCTATTAGTTCCCATTCCTAATCAATTTATGAACCTTTATGATAGATTAGTTTAAGCCAAAGTGGATATTTTGACATACGCGTCCAGGACTGAACAGCAACCATGGTGGCTCAAGGGCTGGCAAACCTATTGAGACCAGGGGCATAGTTATAGGGATGCAGAGTTAGCAATCTGTAAACTTGTTCACCAGACAAAAGACTTTTCTTTCCATTTCTAGCACAGAGGTACAATACGCTTGATGGTTACTGTCCCTTTAAATGGTACAATATGCTTGGTGGTCACTATAACTGTTGTGGGTTAATACCCTTGTATGGCTGCCTAACATCAACTTTGGAAATACTTTTACTGGGGCACAGGAGCATAGTGTGCCACACCATAAGTATCCCAAGGGGTAAGATGGATGGTCAAGGATGAACCTTGTGTGCTGCTGTGGCTTTCTGGGAGGCTACCCCCTGCCACAGCCTACCCCACCTTGGCATTTGTCATGGGGTTGCACTGGCCTCCTATTTACAATTGCCCAGTGCCTCAATGGGTCCTGTGACTGCTAGACTGCTACCCATGCCACCCAACCCTGGCATGGTCCCTGACCACCAAGCCTTTCTGCCACTTAAGAAGACACTAGTATGGCACATGATAGGCGAGGGACCTGAGACACACGCCTTGGAACCCTGGAGCTTTAAGTTATTTCTCTAACTGAGCAGGTCATTGGCGCTGGATCCCCATAATCAGCTATTCGAGAAGACATCGGCGCTCACAGTAGCGCCACTGCCTTCTCTCGGTGGTTGTGCTTGGTATCGCAGCCCCATTCACTTCTATGGAGCCGAGCAGCTCCTTGGCCATGTGAGCAATGAACGTGACATCACATGGCCTAGGAAAAGCCGAGAGAAGGCCGCGGCGCTACTGTGAGCCAGTACCTTCTCAAACAGCTGATCGGCAGGGGTCCTGGGTGTTGGACCTCTACCAATCAGATACTGATAACCTATCCGGAGAATAGGTTATCAGTAAAAAGATCTCGGAAAAACCCTTTAACTCTCTTAACACTCACACTATGAGAAAAGCAAATTCCGAGAAACTGATTTTTTTTTTGCTGGGGTTAGAATGATATTTTCCCATAAATAGCTTTTACTTTATGTAATTGGAATTATTGAGCCCTGACCCCATGATGCACCTCCGCTAATATTGATAGATCCGTCCATACGTCCACAGAGTAAATATATCCCACATAAATCTAGGCTTATATACCTTTGTGTCTCCTGTGGACGATGACAGATTGTGTGCAGATTTCTTCCATGCGCATTGTTTGCCTGTATTTACCTGCGTATCAGGTTGTATGTTTAGGTGATATGATTGTGATTATATTCGCCTTGACGAAAAAAGGGCAAACATGCAAAAAATAAAATAAAATTAACACCTATTAATGGCTTGTATGCATCCTGAGTGTGTTGACATATGATGTGTACGTTCATGTGATGAAGTGGCAGCCACTATTCACGCATTTCAACTTTCACATGTGAAATTTTTCCCGAATCTAATGTTTCTTTACCTTTTTGTTAACGTATCGGTGGGAACTGGTCAGCATTGGTCAACCTCAGCATGCGTTCCCCAATTCTCACCATCACTGGACCATTTGGGCATTTGAAAAGTCCCAAAGGGGTTCCAAAAGCCTTTCAATCAAATGGGTTTTTAGGGCAAGGCCACACGGTTAGGTTTCTGCGCGCAGTTTTGGAAGCCAAAATCAGGAGTGGATCATAAAAGGAGAGAAAGTATAAAGAAAAGCTATAAATTCTCCTCTTTTTTTAATTCAATCCTGAGTTTCAGCCTCCAAAACTGCACGCAGAAACCTGACCGTGTGGCCGCACCCTTAGGTGCTCATGCACAGAACTGTATATATTTCGGGGTCCTCAAAACACGGATCCTCAAAAAAAAACAGATGACATACTTTTTTGGGGCAGATCCATTGTAACAATGCCTGCCTTTGTCTGCAAAACATACGAGAATAGGACATGTTGAATTTTTTTTGCGGAACGGACATACAGATACGGAATGCACACTGAGTCTTTTCCATTTTTTTTACGGCCCTATTGAAATGAATGGTTCCTCATACGGGTTGCAAACAAAAAAAAAACGGAATAGACACAGACAAAAACACGTTCATGTGCTTGAGCTCTTATACTGATCCTAACAAATCAATCCGTGTTGGGACCCAAGCAATCATCACCAGTCTATGAGGAAACTTGGTAATAAGTGTTCAGTTTTCCTGCAGCGCCACCGCAGGGGAAATTAAGCATTACACTGTACTCATTTAAATTAATAGGATGCAAAACAGGACAGGCCCTCCAGAGCAAGGGACATTCTTGATAGCTGCTCTTTGCTATGGCTAAGAGGTGAGGATCCTCCCCCCCCCCCTCCCCTTTCTTCATTAACTCAGAATTCCTTAAAGGGGTTATCAAAGACTATTAAATATGCCTGGCTGGACCCCGCACAATGAATATACTTACCTGGCTCCCTGCGCCGCCAATGGCAGGCGGGGACGAGCCTCCCTAGCATCGCAGGTGCGTCAGGAAACCTGATCATGTGTGCGTACCCTAAGAGGGTCTAAAAAAATTCATTTTCCTATCAGGGTTCTGCTATTTTTGACAGCAAAAATAGCAACACAAACTACATAAACTACCATTTTTGCCGTCAAAAGCGCAGATGGATTGGAAGAAAATGTCAGTATTTATGTTTAACATACCTAGTTTTTTTGTGGGTCAAAAAACAGAACTATTTTAAAGCAGCATTCCCATCTGGGACATTTATGGCATATTGATAGGATATACTATAAATTTTAGATAGACCGAATGGGACCTGTAAAAACAGATGCCATGATGGCAGTGTGCCTAAATAATGCAATAAATACATAAATGCAATGAGCTGCGAGAAGCCATTCAGTGTCCATCCGTGGCATCTTGAGAGCGATAGTATGTGAGCCAACATAAAGGAGATCTCCGTTCTGGCTCAAGCAGGAGGACCCCCCCCCCCCCCCCCTTACCTTCTGTCGCCTCCATATTCCCTAGTAGGGCATATGGACATGGAGTGTCTTCATCAGACGACCCCGATAACACTGCTGATGTGTATCATGCCACTAGGGTGCAGTATAGGGACCATGGCACTTATTCCTCAAGGGTCTGGACCACTGACCACCAGTTCTATAATAGTATGAAGACCATAAAGCCTATACCATTAATGTATCAATTGTATAGTAATGATCATTGTAAGTTCATAGACCTAAAATGACCTCGAATTTATGATGTCTGCACCTCTCATCTCTCATTGTTACATGGAAGATTTTGCATGTGCTTTATCTGATTATCAATGTATATTTGAAGAAAATTTTTCTATTTGCATATTGCCCTCTATTTGCCCGAGTCGCATTTATATCGTCTGCAATGAAAACAAGTGTCAATAATATCTGCCAGCATCCAACCATCCCTCCCTTCTCCTGCCTCCTGGCCAAACTGTAAGCCCTGAAAGAGATGGCAGACTCTAAGATGACGGGAGGACACGGAAGCCCCAAGGGGCACATCACTATTTGCACTGATATCTCTTAAGAAACTGATATTTGCTGCAGTTACCAGACACGTCTGTGTTTGCTTTCAGTAGGATACAGGTAATGTGCACCTAAACAGAGTCTTTTTGTCTATTGATCTTCAAAGAGATGTATCAAAATTTTTAAATGATCTACCGAAGCAACGATATACATAAAAAGACGGAAAAGCAATATACAGGATACCACTATGCCGCAATAAATACTAAACATAACGTTTTGGAGAATCTTCTATATGGTGATACATAGCAGTTCTAATGGCCACTCTGATTGTAGAATATGAATCCTTCCTCTTGGGAACATATGTTTTACACTGTATTTTGACTTGTAGGGTTGCCCTTTCAAGTGTTGGAATATGTGAGGCTTACTTAAAGGGCATCTGTCAGCAGATTTGTCCCTATGACACTGGCTGACCTGTTACAGGTGCACTTGGCAGCTGAAGGCATGTGTGTTGGTCCCGTGTTCTTATGTGTCCTCATTGCTGAGAAAAATGATGTTTTATTATATGCAAATGAGCCTCTAGGAGCAACGGGGGCGTTGCCGTTACACCTAGAGGCTCTGCTCTCTCTGTAAGTGTCGCATCCTCTGCACTTTGATTGGCAGGTCCAGGCAGTGTAAACAACTGGTCCTGCCAATCAAAGTGCAGAGGGCACGGCAGTTACAGAGAGAGCAGAGCCTCTAGGTGTAACGGCAACGCCCCCGTTGCTCCTAGAGGCTCATTTGCATATAATAAAACATAATTTTTCTCATCAATGCGGGCACATATGAACATGGGACCAACACAGATGCCTTCAGCTGCCAAGCGCACATGTAACAGGTCAGCCCGTGTCATAGGTACAAACCTGCTGACAGATGCATTTTAAGTAAGCCTTACATATTACAATACTTGAAAGGGCAACCCTACAAAAACAAAAAATACCTTTCATACTTTAACGCTCCAAAAAATCTATACATCCCAAGTCAAAATACAGTGTAAAAAATATGTTCCCAAGAAGAACGGTTCATATTCTACAATCAAAATGGCCGTTAGAACTGCTATGTACCACCATATAGAATTGATTTAGGCTTGGCAAGGTTATTAAAGTTATAGGGTACTTGCAAATAGGTTCTTGTAATTTAAATGTTTTTTAATGTTCTGATGTGTTGTATTACCTTTATAGTTTTGCAAGGATAAGTCAGAGTTAACCATCTTGACTCTGCTCTTGTAGGAAGCCAGAGATGAACTTAGGTCCACCCATTCTATTACTTGACCACTGGCCACTCGAAGCCTACAGACCTCTTAATAAAAACCTGACAATGACACATTTCTGGACCTGCTTCCCAAAACAGAAGGTGCAAAATAAAACTTTATGGGAATCCAAACACGTTTAGGGCAGACAGAGGGGATTTCTTTTAGTGCAAACATGAAAATACAATTGAAAGGTACGTTTAGTTGATGTCAGGTCTCTTCCCCGAAAGCAAACACAGCAGTGTTTAGACGGGCGCAGTAACCGCTGTAGATATATATTTCTCCCAGGCATACCGTCCACGTATGACTGATGTGCAAGAAGAAATCTATGCAAATACCCCACAGGGCATAATTCATCTAATGAGGTGCTAGATGATTGTGTGAACTGACTATGGAGTGCAAACTGAAAACAGGAGTCTACACTTAAGGCAACATCCAAGGCATTACCACATGAGATGCGCGAGGGATGTCACATTTATGTTTTTCTTACGAACACCAGACATAACCTTAGCGCATGATATACAGCACCAAAGCTTATCCTCCGATGGTATCTAGGGGAAATGGACCTACAGCGATTGCCCATTATACTTGAGGCCAGATCGTGGCTCCCCTATTAGGATAAGACCTCACCTTCAGGTTTCTTGATGCAGTTTTGGAAGCCAAAAGCAGGAGTCAATTCAGAAAAGAACAGACGTTGCGTCTGACATTAATACCTTCGCTCCTTTTATGACCCGCTCTTGCTTTTGGCTTCCAAAACTGCATCCAGAAACTTGACCGTGCGCCCGCACCCTTAAAATGGTTGCCCCATTATAAACACTTATCCCCTATCTTGTAACTAAGTGTTTGATCGGTGGGGGTCAGACTGCTGGGACTGCCAACAATCATGAGAACAGGGGCCCAGTGCATCCTCATTTGACTAGAGTGGTGGTCATGCATGCACACTGCCACTCCAGTGATTTGCTATCTCTGACAGTCCTATTGAGTTTTATGGAGCATCACTGGATCACCGCTCCATTAACATGGGGAATAACACAGAACCAAGAATTTGCATGGGCCTCGGCATTCAGACTCTCGCCGATCAGGGACTTATCTCCTCTCCAGTGTTTGCAATGGGACAACCCCTTCAGGGCCCTTTTACACATGCAGATGATGGGCCAAACGAGCACTCGTAAGAATGATTGATTGCCCAGTATGAACAGGGCAGTTATCAGCCATTAAATGGGCAAACTCTCGTTCGGTCTTTTATGTTTGCATAAAAATACTGATCGGCAGCACATTGCCCCATGCACACATGAGCAGTGCCACCAAAAAATATGCAAACATGTCACGACCTATCGCTGACCCTGTTGTGCCTGGGGTCAGAAGGTTGCAGCGGGTCGCTACTCACTCAGTTTCAAGAGATCGCTCCGTGACCTAGTGGTGGGAATGGATTCCGGTCCAGGTTTTCCTGCATAGGTTTGTGATCCTTTTTGTCCCATTTAGGAATCTGTAGCTTTTCCGTTCAGCTGTTCTCTGTCAGCCACTCCCAGCTACTATATATTATCCCTTTCTGCCAGATAAAGACCTTCTTTCCAGATCTTCTATTCTGACCTCTGGTGGAGTTGGAGTTGCGGTGGAGGTGTTGGAACTGGAGCTGTTGGATCTCTGGTTCTCTCCTGTTGTTGATGTCTCACTTTGGGGATTGTTTGTGTTGTTTGTCCTTTCCCAGTTGTTACCCTAGGTGTCAGTGGTGAGGACTAGTGCTCCCACTATTTACTACCTAGGGCTTATTTCAAGGTAAGCCAGGGACGAGGCATGTGATCGGCGTACGGGTTAGCAGCCCGTCTATGGACGTCAGGGCAGCCAGGTGTTAGTGCTAGGTGAGTAGGGGTCACCACTCCTCCCTCTCCCTAGTGAAAGGGTACTCTCCTCTCCTCCCCTCTGCGCCACATGTCTATTACCTGCCATATCAGACGTGATAACACTGAATGACGAGGAACTGTCATTCGTTCGTCCCATTTTTCAGCTCGCTTCAGCCTTTAAACGAGTGCCGATCTTGTTATATTGCCGATCAGTGCTCATTCCAGGCTGAACTTGGCCTGTATGAATGGATAGCTGTCAGCAGAACGATTCCTAACAACTCCTCCATGTACATACATGTTCAGTTCACATGTATGTGTATTGTATAGGAAGAGCGGAGAAAGCCCTGTCAGACACTTCTTTAAGAACAGACCTGAATGGGGTAGACGATAAGATGAAAAAACTGCATGGTCCCCCAAATCCAGTAGGCCCTGGCATCTGCCTAGGTTTGCCAGATGCTGACCCAAGGTGCTGACAGTTCCCCGGTACATAAAGTCCATTGAGAGTCTTTTAGGCCAAGAACAGAAGATTGCTTTGGTCTAATAGTTGATTACTCCAGGTGGAGTAGCTCTGATCCTAGTCATATTTTAGGGAACTGCTCTGAAGTTCACACATATTCTATGTAGGCTTATTACAGGACAACCTATATGTTGAACCTTCTTGTAAAAACACATGGAAATTCATATTTTTGTCATATCCTATATATCACTCACCGCAGTCATCCATTATGTGGTCATTTAGGCCTTGTTTTTCCCTGAAAACTACCGGCAGCTGTTGTCATCAACCTGCAAGTGAAACTATCAACAAGCGACCAAACCTATGGAGTCAAGAGTCACATGAGACACATGAAAGCCATTGCAGCTTTCAACAGCTTTACGCTGAGCGAGAAGAACAATCCGTCACTGGGTCTCCAGGTTTCTCCGAGGCCAAGCGTAACGTTCTACAGTCTTCACCTTTGGTTACTAGTTATGATAATATAATAAGGAGCTGAATAAACAGCAGTTCCCTGGAGTTCCTTGTAGACACTTAGTTGGGTTTCCATATGGCATCTACCTAAGGTTCTTCTTGAGCAGGGGTAGGCAACCTCCGGCCCTCCAGCTGTTGTGAAACTACAACTCCCAGCATGCATGCTTGCTCTACTCTTCTCAGAACTCTCAAAGAAATTGATGGAACATGTTGGGAATGTAACAATGTAATCTTGTGTACTGAATATATGAGGCCAAAGGAACACTTCTGAAATATAGTGGTGTACCTGTGTTTTAGAAAATATCCCCAATATTCATGTAGACCACTGATCGAGAAAGGAATATGGGTTGTGTCTCGCCTCTTGACATACATATTTCCCAATAATTGCATTTATATAAATTCCCCAGTCAGTATCCCAGTGTAGTAGCCACTCAGGGAAGCCTGTATTCTTCCTGTGTTGCATCAGACCTGGGTTGGTGTATTTCATGAGGGGGTATAGCCTGAGGGGGTTCAGAGGTAGCAGCTGCGCCCAGGACTGTTCTCTAATTTTGCACAAGGGCACAGAAGATGGAGGCTGGGGGGGGTATGATGGGGGCTGATCTGAGGCTAATGGAGGCAGGGGGTTTGATCTGAGGCTAATGGAGGCTGGGGAGGGTCAGATCGGGGTTAGATCTGAGGCTGAAGTGGGCTGGGGGGGTCTGATCTGAGGCTGGGGGTCTGATGGGGGTCAGATCTGAGGCTGATGTAGGCGGAGAAGTCTGATGGGAGACTGATGGAGATGGGGGGGGGCAGATCTGAGGCTGAGAAAGGGACAGAGACAAAGACAGTTGCGAAATCAGAGGCAGTGGCAGTGAAAGTGGAAGAAGGATGAACTCCTTTCTGCACCCCTCTGGGATGAGCTTGGCTGCCATTAATGCCAAATAAAGATATAAGGAACTAAATATATATTATTCTCAACTGACAACTGCTATATTTCGTGAAAATGGCACCTGCACTATATATAATATATATAGTGCAGGCGCCATTTTTTGCTGCAAGAATACAGCGCTCTGGATTTTTAATTACATTTCTGTAACAACTAGAGGGTAGTGGGTTTAGGCCTCATGCACGTGGCCGTTGCCTGGCCGTGGCCGTATTGCGGCCCGCAAACAGAGGGTCCGCAATATGCGGGCACCAGCCATGTGCTCTCCGCATCTGTGAAAGGGTCCGCAATCCGGAGCTGCAGTGCGGAGTTCTTCCGTGGTGTTTCTGTCCGTGCCTCCGCATCACCAAAAAATAGAACATGTTGAATGGGTCTTGATCCGTCCCGGCCGCCGCATGGATGTTGCCTGTGCATTGGGGGCTGCAAATTGCCGTCCCCGGTGCACGGAACGGCCGCACAACGGCCATGTGCATGAGGCCTTAATCACATTTGGCCTGAGTGCCTGAGGGAACCCAAGTGCTCCACCGAGCAATGAATACTTCACTGTTACAACTATAAAGATCCTATAGGTGGTAAGGTCATTGCATACAATGCAATGGACCCCGGCCGTGCTATATGATCTTGCACCAGAGCCTAGAAACATTAGGTTGTGCAGGAGTCATGGCTCATTTGCATTGATATAAAAAGTAACATCCTGCTGTGAGCAGATTTCCTACTTAGCTATAAATGGAGGAGACGTCTGCATGTGCCGTGCTGCTTCCGTCTCAGCATCAGCGGGGTTAACGTGTGTGTTTTCTTACACGCAGCGCCTGATATGCGGTATCATGTGGACAAGCCTCCTGCCTGGTATTTGGATAAATTGCCCTGGCACAAGGCTCTTAGACCACTTAATCTCCGTTATCGAGGCAGCAGATAAACACCTGCTTCAGCTGGAATTAAAGGTCACAAACCTTTCATGTTTTTGTCCTTGGGTGAAAGTAAAGAGGACGGCGGCCCAGCACGCTCCAGCCGGACACTGCCTTGCAACTGTTTGTCGGTAGCTCTAAATAATTATTTGCTCAGTGGGGGTCATTTACGAAGAGCGCTACACCTGTTTTTGGCATAAAAAAGTTGCAAGACCCTGTTTTAATTTTATTCACTTATATAGCGCATCACACTGTCGCCAGTGGGGCTCACAATCTACGTTCCCTATCGGTATGTCTTTGGAGTGTGGGAGGAAACCGGAGAAAACCCACGAAAATCATACACACTCCATGCAGATGTTGTCCTTGGTCGGATTTAAACCCATGACCCCAGCGCTGCAAGGCAGGGCCTTGGTTTTCCTTATCAGAGAGTCAATTAGGACATGCATAGTGCATCAGTCTTGCACAGACTTTTAGTTGAAAATAAATTGAAAAAATATTGCAATTGAGCAGTTCCAACAGTGTCCCAGGCTCGGCTGCCATCACTGAACCACTGATGACATCATGACGGCCTCCAGCTCTCTGCTCATGCCCGATTATGGCGCACTGTGCCTGGCACTAATATAAAGGGCATTGTGGCTAATGCTGATATAAATGGCACTGTGGCTGGCACTGTTATGAGGGTACTGTGTCTGATACTCTTATGAATTACTAAGGCAGGCATTCTTATGGGGGCACTGTGGCTGGTACTGTTATGAGGGTACTGTGTCTGATACTCTTATGAATTACTAAGGCAGGCATTCTTATGGGGGCACTGTGGCTGGCACTGTTATGAGGGTACTGTGTCTGATACTCTTATGAATTACTGAGGCAGGCATTCTTATGGGGGCACTGTGGATGGCACTGTTATAGGTGCTCTGTGGCTCTTACTCTCATGGATGGTTGCTTATGGGGGAGCTGTGTCTGGAGCACCTATTGGGTACTAAGGCTGGCATTCTTATAGGTGCATTTTAGATGGCACTGCGACAGTGGCACTGTGGCTCTCACTTGTATGGAGAACTTTAATGGCTGGCACTCCTATGGGGAGGCGGCATGGTGGCCTGGTGGTAAAGCACTGGGTTCCTGGGGTTGAATCCGACCACGGACAACATCTGCTTGGACTTTGTATGTTCTCCCTGTGTTTGCGTCGGTTTTCTCCCACACTCATAAAAAGGAAAATTGGTGTCCTAAAAAATTGACCCTGATGTGCGTTTAGGTCGAGCGCGAATGTGGCACCCAGTTGAGTAGTAAATAGGATGCACTCTAGAAGGAAAAATAGAGGGGGGAGGTGGTTACGAAAAATAATCATATATTAGAAACGGAATCAAGCAGTCTCCCAATTTTGATGCAAAGGTGACGAACTCATTTTTATTTACACAGTCAGTGCATACATGAAATTTCCATATTTACAAAGGAAATGGATGTAGTATATGAGAGGTGACGACCTAGTATTTTTGAAGTTTCGGTCTTCACAGACCTTAAAGAAGCCCCTCATACTGATTGCACTTACCTCGCTCCCCGGTACCCGCTTAGATTCTGATGCCGTTGCATCTCCCCATCATTCGGCTCAAAACATACGGCGACGGGGGGAGGAGCAGCCAATAGCAGGCCGTGATGGGAATGAGCCTCCCTAGCATCGCGGGTGACACTAGGGGAGATGCAACGGTGGCCGTGCAGCCATCAGAAGCGACGCAGGTGCTGGGGAGCGTGGTCAGTACAATATGTGGGAGGGGCCTGGGCATTTGAGGGGGGTTGGGGCATTTTTGGGGTCTGATAACCCCTTTAATCTTCCGTGCAGCTAAGGAATAAAAGAAAAAACATGAATGTCCCAAAAAACGGGTGGGTGGAGGGAAAAAATTTAAGCAATGGGACCCATAGGGCAAAGTTAAATCATTAAAAATAAATACATAATATAATATAAATCAATTGCTTAACGTGTACATTAGCTAAAACCTATAGAATTGCTGAGAGCAGATAACAGGTGAAAACAGCATAAGTGACCCCTGTACTGTATATATGGGTGAAAAACATAAAGACGATGGTGGGCTACATAAGTAGACAGAAGTTTAGTAATGAAAGGTATGGACAGGTAGGTAGCCGGTGGGGAGGAGGAGGGAAAAGAAAAAATGTAGCTTTCCAAGAGGCTGGGGGAGGGGACTGCTTCCCAGCGCTAAAATTTGGGTGCCTTGGTGGTAACGTGGGGCACATTTAAATGCACCCATTAAATGGCACCCACTGACTTCCCACCTCAGCCACGCAACTAGGACTGTGAGTCCCTGCGAGAACAGTGCATAACAAATGTCTGTCCTTGTCACACTGCGACTAGTACTTGTATGAAAGTACCGAGGCTGGCATTCTTATCAGCGCACTGTAGATGACACTGTTGTAGGGGCACTGCGTCTGGCACTCTCATCCAGCACGTTAATGGGGGTTATGGGGCGCTGTGACTGACATTCTTATCGGGGCACTGTAGATGACACTGTTGTAGGGGCACTGCGTCTGTCACTCTCATCCAGCACGTTAATGGGGGTTATGGGGCGCTGTGACTGACATTCTTATCGGGGCACTGTAGATGACACTGTTGTAGGGGCACTGCGTCTGTCACTCTCATCCAGCACGTTAATGGGGGTTATGGGGCGCTGTGACTGACATTCTTATCGGGGCACTGTAGATGACACTGTTGTAGGGGCACTGCGTCTGTCACTCTCATCCAGCACGTTAATGGGGGTTATGGGGCGCTGTGACTGGCATTCTTATCGGGGCACTGTAGATGACACTGTTGTAGGGGCACTGCGTCTGTCACTCTCATCCAGCACGTTAATGGGGGTTACTGTGACTGGCACTCTTATGGGGCGCTGTGACTGGCACTGTCGGGTATTTTTAGGAGATTAGCATACATTTTCAGGTTGGAGATGTGGCGAAATTTATCACGGGGTGGAGCACTTTTCTTGCCGTTAATGGAAGCTCCCTGAAGTAATTTGTAGTAAAATGTGTAGCTCTGCCTCAAAATCGTACAAGATTACAAGAGACGCCATTGCTGCAGTGCCCTTCTCAGTGTGTACTCACATGCAGCAAATTTGCTGCAGCGACTGTCCTATTCATCTGAATGCGGCTTCCAGAAATGCATGCGCCTGCCACCAAATTGACCCCATCCAAGTGATAGGGACCGATGTTCAGCTGCAGAACTTTCGGCAAAAAAACCTGCTCCATGTGAATCTGCCTTTAGACTGGTGTTAACTATTGAGATGCTGTAATAAATAGAGAATATGTCCTATAACTATACATTAATAGTGAATAATCCCAAGAGCACAATCTTCACCAGAACATGACAGCTATGAAACGTTTGCAGATCCTCAGCTGACCTAGAGAGAAATCACATAGTGTACACATAAACAAGCTATAGCACAGCCCTCGGGGGAGATTCCCGTCCGAATTTACTACAATTTATTGAAGTCAAAAATAGAAAGTCAGCAGCGTCATGTCAGCTACCAGGAGATCGGTACCCTCAGGGCACACTCCGTGTAACCAGTGAGCCCAGAATCAGAACCAGTCTCATTATCTATCTCCAGTGTTTTTGCTGATGCTTAACTCCACGCGATGCCAACCAACGTGCCTCCTGTGGACTCCATCCAATGAGTGTTCCCTTAAAGGAGGCTAGCATAGACAGTGACCACCATAAACGGCTCCCCAGGGTCAGAAGGCCATTGAAAAACCCAAAAGAAGGGAAACCTCCCTTATTCCTTGCCGCTCATGCTCACCTTCCAGGTCCCCACTGGTCTCTAGATACAGAAAATGACCACTCCGCCAATTACTGGTCACCTCTGTGGTCAACGATTGGTCAAAAGGAACCGAGAAGTAGAGACTACGGGCGCCCGGGAAGCGTTGGAACTGCAGCAGAGGGGAATCAGGTGATTACCGGTGTCTAATTTTTTTAATGGCATTCTGACTGTATAAAAAATAAAAATTGACACCCAGACATCCACTTTAAAAGGCATCTGTCAGCAGTTTTGTCCCTATGACACCGGCTGACCTGTTACATGTGCACTTGGCAGCTGAAGGCATCTGTGTTGGTCCCATGTTCATATGTGTCCACATTGCTGAGAAAAATGATGTTTTATTATATGCAAATGAGCCTCTAGGAGCAACGGGGGCGTTACCATTACACCTAGAGGCTCTGCTCTCTCTGCAACTGCCACGCCCTCTGCAGAGCCAGGGGCGTAGCTAGAAATGACTGGGCCCCACAGCAAATTTTTGTATGCCCCCCCCCCCTGCGCGTATATTATAGGGGGATGTTATATGGCTGGGTGGCTACTACTGGCACATTATAGGGGGGGTGTTATATGGCTGGGTGGCTACTGGCACATTATAGGAGGGGGGGTGTTATATGGCTGGGTGGCTACTACTGGCACATTATAGGGGGGGTGTTATATGGCTGGGTGGCTACTGGCACATTATAGGGAGTGTTATATGGCTGGGTGGCTACTGGCACATTATAGGGCCTATAATGTGCCAGTAGCCACCCAGCCATATACACCCTATAATGTGCCAGTAGCCACCCAGCCATATAACACCCCTATAATGTGCCAGTAGTAGCCACTCAGCCATATAACACCCCTCCCCTATAATGTGCCTGGCCCATACCACCCCCCACTATAATGGGCCAGTAGCCAATGCAGATAAATGATAATAAATTCCTCTTCCCCCCATCCCCCCACCCCAATGTAGTCCATCATTTAGAATTATTGATTTTTGTCCACCTAGCCGAAACCAAAAAAACCTGTAGACACAGTCACAGTCAGACTGTACTTACACAGTCACACGTCCGGCGACAGCGGTGCTCTGATGCCCTCTGCAGCGCAGCGGCGTGATTACGTCATCACGCCGCCTGCGCAGTTCCGCCAGGCGCCGCCAGCCTCTCTGATAGGCCAGCTTTACCTCCCCGTCTCCAGTCCCGCCTCCCTCCCTGCCCTGTAACTAGGATCGCATCGCGGCCCGCACTGCAGGACAGACACATGAGAGTCTGAGACTGACGTGAGTCATAACTAGAGGGGAGGGGAGGGGAGGGGGGCCTGGGCCAAACTGTGAAAGGGGGGGGGGCCCGCCGGCACAGTGGACAGTGGGCAATTAGCCTGCGCAGCGTCAGCTGATTACTGGGGAGGGGAAGCAGAGGAGAGAGGACACGTGCTGCCTGGCGCCGGGCCCCTTGTCAGCCCGGGCCCCGAAGCAGCCGCTTCCCCGGTAGTTACGACCCTGGTTAGAGCAGTTCCATACTCCACAGTATACAGAGGGCTCCCCAAATGTATCTGTATGTAAAAGTATTGCAAGAGGCCACAGCTTTTTCATTGCTCACATTTTGCTTTATGAAAACTCAGATCTCTATCAGTTTTTGTGGTTTTTACGCCTTATTTTCACAACACCCTATATTACACTGCGGCTTCCTCCTGACCAGCTGAAGAAACGACTGACGCTTCCTGAAGTAAAGCACCAAAAGTGCTGTCAAGACATACAGTTCTGTGGCAATGTCATCACCCCCTAATGCGGCCTAGAAACCGTTTCTGATCCCATTAGGATTCAACAGAGGGGGAGATAAGAAGCTGCCAGGCACCTCTGGAGCCGCTTATCTCCCTTGTAAACAATAGAATTGAACAAGGCATATTTAATCCGACCTATGGAAACTCCCCCCTGTATAAAAGCATACGGAAGGTGAAACCAGGCATGAGATTTTTTAAGGAACTGATTTTAAAGGAACCTTTCGCCAGACGTGTTTGTTATGATTCATGGATACCTCCGCTGGGCTGCGACATATTAGTCCCTGCATAATATGTATTAGGCGAACAGTGCCTTTGCGAACGGGAAATCTAATAGCATTCATTTATGGAATTACCTAAAGGGGTATTCCCAGGGGCGTAGCTAAAGGCTCATGGGCCCCAGTGCAAGAGTCCACAGCTTTGTATGTATTCTTATGCGGTACAACGGTCTTTGGGCCCCCTCAGGCTCCTGGGCCCGGTAGCGACTGCTACCTCTGCACCCCCTATAGCTACGCCCATGGGTATTCCGAGTATTGACATTTATGGCAATATAGGGGGTAATATAGACAGGGGCGGACCAGCCATAGACCCTACAGGGAAATCTTGCCGGTGGGCTGATGACCAGGGGGCCAGCCAAGGCCTCCTCATGGCCGCCAGCCAGATACTTAAAGATTTGATGCTCTCAGCATTAATTAATAGTGATCAGCGGCAGGGGCAATATTAGAATTTGCTATATTTCGCGAATATTTTGGAGAATATTCGCCATATATTTGCGAATTCGCAAATCCTGATCTTCAGGCATTATTTTCTTTAAAAAATTTGCATAAAAATTCAAATAGACTGGTATTGAAAAAAAAATCTAATATTTCCGATTACGAATATATTTTGAGATATTCTAAATATTCGCGAATTCTCGAAGTGCCGATATTCGCGATTAAAATTTGCAATTCGAATATTCGTGATCAACACTATTAATTAATGTAGGAGCATAGGGCACTTAAGAACCTGGCCAGTGACCGTAGGTGCCCCACTGAATTCAACTGTACTGCCATCCTTAGGACAATGATAGCATTTCATACTGTGAAATAGACGACAGTATTTTGTGCTGCACTGTGATATTCGGTTCTGCTGGGGCGGTATCTTGTTCTGCAGTACAGTATTGCTGGCCCTGCCTACTTCTGTTGTCCCTGCCTACATGTGTTGGCCCCGCCTACTTGTGTTGCCTCTGCCTACATGTGTTGGGCCCGCCTACTTATGTTGCCCCGCCTTCTATCAGTTTGGACCCACCTACAACATGCAGCCACTTTTGGGTTTTTTCTTCCAGGGCCGCTTTACTTCCCAGTTCGTCCATAGATATGGAGGCAGGTGGGAGTCCTGAAGGTGGAGTCATAATGAGAATGGACCGCCATCTCTGCCCCTCAGTTTTGCCCACTTTACTGTAGTCGGCAGCTCTATACCTACTGGGCAATTAAATTGAAGGGGTTTTCCAATACTCAGATATTGGATGGTCTATCATCAGGATAGGTCATCAATATCAGATCGGTGGGGATCCAACAACCCACACCCCAACTGATCAGCCGTTTTGGCCAGGCATCTGCGTAGCAAAGTATACAGTGTGGACGGAGCTGGAAGCAGAAGGACCCGTCCACTGTGCAGTGGCCGTGCAGGATACTACAGCTCAGCTCCCATTCATAGGAAGGGGAGCTCAGCTGCAGCACGCTGGAGCCAGAAACTATATAGTGAAAGGAACCTTCTGCTTCCAGCCCCATTCACTTAATTGTTTCCGACACCAGCAGCTGACCAGTACTGCTGATCAGTGGGCATGCCAGTTGTCAGCCTCAACCTATCCTAAAGATAGGTCAATAATATCTAAGGATACTTTGACACTTGCGCCGTTAATTCCGGTATTGAGATCCGGCAGAGGATCTCAATACCGGAATTAAGCCAATTGGTTTTGATTTTACCCATCAGGATGCATCCGTTCTGTTAAGACGCGGTTGTGTGAAATCAAAACGGAAAAAAACGGATCCGTCACTAAATACATTGAAATGCAATGGGTGACGGATCTGTTCGTTTAGGCTCCTTAAAAAAACGGATCCGTCACCATTGACTTTCATTCCTATTAATGAATTCTTAATTTATAATGGGGGGGGGGGGGTCCTCTGTTCAGAATCATCATGTATTGGGCAGTGAGGTTATAAAGAGTGTTTCTTGCTCTGGAGCTGCATTACCTAGACCTAGACCAGGGATGTCCAACCTGCGGCCCTCCAGCAGTTGCAAAACTACAACTCCCAGCATGCCCAGACAGCCTACAGCAGGGCATGATAGGAGTTGTAGTTTTACAACAGCTGGAGGACCGCAGGTTGAGCATCCATGACCTAGAGTCTAGGTCATGGATGCTCAACCTGCGGCCCTCCAGCAGTTGCAAAACTACAACTCCCAGCATGCCCAGACAGCCTACAGCAGGGCATGATGGGAGTTGTAGTTTTACAACAGCTGGAGGACCGCAGGTTGAGCATCCATGACCTAGACCAGGCATCCTCAAACTGCGGCCCTCCAGATGTTGTAAAACTACAACTCCCACAATGCCATGCTGTAGGCTGATACCTGTAAGCTGTTCAGGCATGCTGGGAGTTGTAGTTTTGCAACAGCTGGAGGGCCGCAGTTTGAGGATGCCTGACCTAGACAATCTATTGATATAAATGGACACTGTGTAATATTTCAGGTCTCCTGCGGTGGCGCTGCAGGGAAAGTGAGCACTTACTGCCGGGTCTTCTCACAGCTGATCTCTGGAGGTTCCTGCTTGAGGGAACTTTATGATCAGCTTATTGTCAAGGGATTCTTTTAACAAGTAGGGATTTGCCCTACAGTGGAGAACCCCTTTAAGCGGAAAAATACATTTGGTATATAATATAATAATATATGATGTTAAATAATACAGTAGCACTAAAGAACATATACTGTACCTGGCTCTGGTGGACCTTGGACATGACATATGTGATGCTGACCTTTCCCAGGCTCAACCAGTCAACTCTTCTTCTCACCACAAAGACTATTTTATGCATTAAAAGCATTTTTCCATCTGTCGCTCCCTCAGGTCACACGGTGGGTTCAGTTTATACAAGGGGAGGCCTTGGGCTAATGAGGTTTCGGGCAGACATCAGCATATGGCGTATAGGTCCTCCATGTATTCAGCACATAACCTAACAGCAAGTGGGTGAAGGCGGTAGAAATAAAAGGAGCACGTCAGATTTAAAGGGATGGTCCATTATGGATTGACTTAGTTTATATAGATTACAATTTTTTTAACCTTTCTTTTTTCCCTTTCTCTACTATAGCCTGCAGGTTTTTCGCTGCCTACAACATGGCGCGAGGCTGAGCTCACTCACCATAAATAAAATGTTTTCGATTTGCAATGATGAGTCACTTCAGATATAGGTTTATGCAAGGAGAAAACTTTTTACCAGGGTTCACAAGCATCTCAAGAGAACGTATTCCCTTTGCTTTACTGCCCCCTAGGGATCTAATAATGGCATTACAATCTGTAAACAATCTCCGACACCTGAGGCCCCAACCGCAACTCCAACATAATAAACTAAACAGAAGGTCATTAATCACTAAGAAAGATTGTATTAATTATACATATGGCCAATCTGGTATTGTTCTCATATTCACATAGACATACTATGATAATCTCCATATGCAATATAGAGATACTCTACCCTGTTCTCTTTATCATACCATCAGATCTAGGTAAGGGTTAAAAAGGTCGTACAGGATTATAAAAAAAAGAAAGTTTTTCTATTCCTCGCAAACAGCGCCACTCTTTGCTGTTGGCTGTGCCTGGTATTGCAGCTCATCACTATTTAGGTAGATACTGCAATACCAGACGCAGCCCATGTAGAAAACATTGGAATAAAAACTCCTTTCTCTAATTATGGACAAACCCTTTAAATGTGTTTTCCACATTTAGTTACTGTATCAGTGCGTGGCTGCACAGCTCAGAAGCAATCCAGAGCTTTACCCTTAGGCAAGGGATACACGGCAAAACACTGTCCGCGGCCAAGATCGCTCAGCAGCGGTGATCCCATAGAACTTAATGGGATGACCGCTACTCAGCGATCCTGGCCGCGACCAGTGTCGCCGTGTAGCCCTTGCCTTAGAGATCGCGCTGACAGTTCAATCATAGAGATAACTATGCAGCTCTGCGCCATTACAGCTGCACAGTCCTCTCTATCCCCTCCCTGTACTTATGTCTACAGTCAGTGCACTGGAGAAACAGGAAACTGAACTGTCAGTGTTCAACTTCCTCTTACAGCCAATTCAATACTGGACCCCGGAGGGATGAGTAACTACTGAGCCCCAGGTATAAAAGAATAACCTCATACACTGCCCTAGAAAACTCTTCCGTGGAAGGCAACAAACATTTCCAGTCTATTTTGTGTCTGATCCATGTAGCTGCTGCATATCATATCTCTAAATGCTGTTAACAACAGCTCAGGCAAAATGGCTTCCCCCATAGTCATGTACAGAAAATAGAATAAAAAATCTACAATCTGAAAATAAAAACACTAGAAAAATAGGATCACGTTTAACTTAGACCAACATAAAGTTTGGTATATTTGCCCTTTCTCTGCCCTAGACCACCAAGGCCACTAGACCACAGATGATGTAGACAATAACCTCTTCACTGTCCTATACCTCCAGGGATAATGTCATTAACTTCTTCACTGCCCTATACCACTAGCAATGGTGTTTTTAATGGCTATAGACACCTTTGGGGCAATTTTTTTTTACGAATGCATTCTACTCATTTAGTCATTTCTGATATACTGGGTTAAAAATCAGTCTGCAGCCTGTCAGATTCAGTTTTCTTTGAATCCCGTCATCTGATGGCTCATGTGTAGGTCTTATCTCTGATCTCCTGACCTTATTATAGCTCAATTCTTATCAAACTATTAAATGCTGGATATCAGAGGATGGGATTCAAAGAAAACAGGAACTGACAACCTGCAAACAAACTGATTTTTAACCCTGTATCTCAGAAATATTTTAATAAAGACCAATTGAAAATATAATTTTTTGCCCACAATGAGTAGAATGCAATTACAAACAAATGTCCCTGAAGGTGTCCATAGCCTTTAACTAGGGATAAGCGAACTTCTGTTTTCAAGTTCATGGTACAAGTTTCCGATTCGGGTTATCTAAGAATTCTGCTATGGATTCCGTTACCACGGACCATAACCTATAGTCCATGGTAGCAGAATCCATAATGGAATTCTTATATAATCTGAACCCGAACCTTGTACTCCAAACTTGAAAATAGAAGTTCGCTCACCTTTAACCTTTTCTCTGACCTGCACCACCAAGGATCCTTGCAGTAACCCCTTTCCTCAAACATACATTAACCCCTTCACTTAACCCCTTCACCCCTGTGACGTCACCACAGGACCTTTAGATGGCAGCTAATGCTTGAAGAAAAGAAAAGAGATCGCAACTACGCAATCAAGTGGATAAGGTGAGTTAATTTTTTTTTATTTTTAACCCCTTAAGCCACATTTTACTAAGCATTCTGTATTGAGAATGCTATTATTTTCCCTTATAACCATGTTATAAAGGAAAATAATAAAGATCGGGTCCCGTCTCTTAGCAACCTTGCGGGAAAATCACACTACATCCGCACTTGCTTGCGGATGCTTGCGATTTTCCCGCAGCCCCATTCACTATTATGGGGCCTACGTTGCGTGAAAAACACACGATATAGAGCATGCTGCGATTTTCACACAACGCAGAAGTGATACGTGAAAATCACCGCTCATGTGCATAGCCCCATAGAAATGAATGGGTCCGGATTCAGTGCGGGTGCAATGCATTCACCTCACGCATTGCACCCGCGCGGAAATCACGCCCGTGTGAAAGGGGCCTTAGAGGGAGAACTGACTTTACTGCATTTCCTAGTGCCCCTGGTAAAATTTAGAGCAGGGCCCATTCCACTCTCAGCTCTTCCTTCTATGATCCAGAAGCAGTTAAAGGAGCCTGTTCATTCCAAAATTAGATTCAAAGTAAGGCTACTGCTATGTAGGGTAGGTGCCCTAAAACATAACCAGAACTTTCTTGTGAAAATACGGTCCTGTAATCCCGAGAAATGCTTATTGCTATGCCAATAAGGAATTTGGTGGGGCTACTCAGTTTAACACACCATCACCCCACCAGTAATGCGTCCTAGGTCCCCCCCCCCCCTCTTTTGTTTGGTTGACAGTCACTGAGATTTTAGAGCCAGTAGCAATAACAGAGAGAAGCCCGATGCACCAAAGGAGCCTTTCTCAGGATTAGAGAACCAGATTTTCACAAGAAGGATATGGTTATGTTTCGGAGCACCCACCGTACATGGCGGTACGCTTACACTGAAACTGATTTGGAGATGACAGACTCCCTTTAATTGCCGCTCACCTTTGGGACTCCTTTCACACCATAAAGGTGGTCTGGGTCCCATGGAAACTTTTATATCTACTACTGCTAGTTGCATTTACAGCAAGTGACTCTAGGGGTGCCTTCGTACTCTGCAAATTTTGTTGCCGAATTTTCCGCAACTGAAAATCAGTTCCATTCACTTGAGGGGGGATTGCAGAAATCATGTGCTTGTCGCCCCATTGAAGTGAATGGAACTAATTTTCAATCGTGGAAAATTCTGCAAGAAAACCTTCACCATTTGAAAGCACCCTAAGTGTGTAACTTGTTGCATTGCTTTCATAAATTTTGGACTATGACCAAGAGAACAAGAGACGGGGTCACAATTTGGTCACACATCTAAACATAGTTGTCCTGGCTTCTCAGCCTTTAGGGCAAATGGTCAAATTAGTTCAGGGTCAAACGGGCAGTCATCTGCCAGCCACAGCTAATGACCAGTAACAACCATCCTGTATCTAGCCGTGAAGCATGTCTTCTCATAACCTCTGGTAGGACCTTTGAGTCATTCATGGATTTTGTGGTCATTATAACTTCCAGTTATATTTTAGACAGTGGCCAGTTACTGTACAGTCCTCTGGCCACTCATTCGGCACAATTAACAGAATATAGATTTCTCCCATATAGTCCCAAGTGCTCTCAGAGGTGAAGGGGAAAGGTGATTGATCACCAGTGATTCTGCCCATGATCTACTGAGAATTCTATTCCTAAAGGCATAATAATGTAATAATCGAGTAGATATATATATTTCTCCAGATTCAGGACTGACAAGGTCTGTTCAGTTCAGGCCTTGTGGCAGGCACAGCACAATGAAGTGCCTTATGCGCTGTGGCATTAGAATCATTTTGGTATCTCTGACTTTTCTAGTTTAACCAGACTGTCTATTACTCTGTGATTCCTCTAGCGCCGTTCTATGGAAGCAGTAGGTTTAAAGAGCACACCAAATGCTTGAAATAACTTCTTTACTAACTTCAACTTTTCTTCATGTATAACACTGCTGCCTCCGCAGCAGACAGTCCATGTACAAAATACATGTGGAATAAAGTATCACAAAATGGCTGTTCAACTGCTCAGTCTTGTCATTTAACATAAAATGGTGGATATATTTCTCTCTTCAGTATCTATACTCTTACTTTAAGTTATTTAAGCACTTTATAATCTCTCTGAGAGGTATATCTGAGGCTTAACCAATAGTTTTACTTGCTCTATATCTAGTATGAGCAGTTTGCAATTTGGATATTGCTATTTGCTATTTGCATACTGTTCATTTGATGAAACTGCAAGTAAACACATATAACCAGTTCAGTATATAGTTCTAATCACTACATTAACAACGGGGACATCTATAACTGTATTAAATACCTATTTTGGCCTCTTTGCTTCCATAAATCTGAACTCTCTGTGGAGTGAATGTCTATTCAGCTTCTCTCCTCTGGTGTAATAAATTCTAAAAGGTCCTGCTAGGGAATTCCCCAGACAGGCTGAGTGTGAGGCTGGCTGTAATTGGCCAAGACTCCTGCTCAGTGTAAGACTGGCTGTGATTGGTCAAGACTCCTGCTGAGTGTGAGACTGGCTGTGATTGGCCAAGACTCCTGGGCAGCAACAACAGTTTAACTCTATGCTTTCTGCTAATTCTGCTGTGTCATTAAGCTTACCTTACATTCATATAATGGATCCTAAAGGCATACCGTCTTTCTGCTTTTGTGAACACAATATATATATAACTGTTATATGACATTCAGAAACATAAAGTCACAGTAAATTACTCTGCTTTTGTCTTTAACATATGAACTGCATTAAAGGTTATGAGAAGGTCTAGCTGTATAAACATATACGTCATATTAGCAACCTAGGACAGGTCTTAGCTGGCCAGCTATAGGCCTGTATGTCAGACTTATATAGTATGTTTTATGAGAGTGATGCTCAGGTCTCCTGGTCTCCTTCTCTGCCTATAAGCCAGTAAGATTATAATAGCATGTTCCCCTAGCTAATAAAAGATGGCACTATTGTTAGGGACCCCGACTTACCTGGTGGCTTGGATTGACCTGCTACTCACCAGTTGTTGCATGGGAGCTAAAAAGTTTAAGTATGCAATGATGTGCAAACCTGGTTTCCAACATGGTGCCCTGCGTTTCACATAAGTGTCAATGCACATTAGGTCATTGTGTTTGAAAGGAAGGATCACATCTTCCTTCAAGTGCCCATCAAATGTGCCAGGAGGGTACAAGATAGAGGTTGCTAAATACAACATGGCCCAGATTATTTAACCAGATATTTCTGATGGTGGCCCTATCTGAGCTCTCCTCCCCACTCTGTATGAGAAGGGCCCTCCATAAACCAATCCCCATCCCTCCAAGCCGGGCCCTGCAAGAATTGAGGACTACTGGCCAACTTCAGCTATAGCCAAGGTACAGCTCTTCGTCTCTCTGTCTTTAACCTGAACTCCCACCCCAAGAGCCTCAGTCGAGGTCTGACTCCCCTTGGAGGGGGAAGCCAAACAGTATACAGGGGAGGTGAGGAACATGATGGCCACATACGCCACATACCCCCCCCCCCCCCTCCACCTTTACAGACCTAAGGACACCGCACACTCAAAAGTCCTTTTGACAAAACAAACGTGCACTGCAAAGTAAACACACAGTGGACATAAAAAATAGAGTTAATGTGAGCTTTACAGCTAGGACATTGCGCCAGAATTATAAAAAGTTCTCATCTTGCTTTGCCAGAAGGCCCAGGCAAAGAGATGTGCGTGCACTCAAAATGTGAGAAAAAGAAGTGCGTGCATTGAGTTCAGGCACCCCAGGGTCACCACTCCTGGGGCACTACACCTTGAACTTTCAAATTCCTCAGCCCATGGCTTCGATGCAGAGGGTCCAGGTCACCTACAGGTAGCCCTCCTCTAATCCTGCCCTAGAAGAACCCACTCCACTGCTCCGTCTCTGTGCCACCATTCCAACCACTAAGAGCAGATTCTCCACTTGATCTTAGCCAAAAGGCCAATGCCATCATACCAAAGGACGCAAAGAACTTTTGTTATAAGGTGGTGTCAATAAGGAGGAAGGTCCAGGCTGGGGTCTACAGAGATATTTCTTAAAACAGAGGACACTAAAATACAAATGCCCTGATTTATTAAGGGTGACGTATGCGATGCAGTCCTTGATAGGGCCTGCGCAGCCGGAGGAGGCAGACCTCATCAATACGGAAGCTTAGATTGCTGTAGATTCCAGCCATTATGTATACCAGTTTCTGGCATAAATAATGATTAATTAGCCGGGGGCGATGGTCCCACCATTACAATGCCCTCTCTAGGCCATCGCGTCGCCCCCTTTTTGTAGCACAGACGTAAAAAAGTCCCTAAAACACTAGGTAGTCACAGGGTTTTCTCTAGAAAAAATGACACTTGTAACATATATTAATTCTTGCAAGATACACGTTTGGTTTACAGCTACTTTCTCATTACATCATCAACAAAACCTAATGAAATAATTAATCCCGCATGTCCTAAAAATCTTTAGCGCTGCCTAAGAGAATCCAGATTTTGACAGTTTGAATGTTGAGAAGATGGCGCAAAAGAAATATTGCTCACAGGAACCTGAGAGTTTAACCCATTACAGTGAATATGTCCTCTGAGCGGACACACATGGAAGCAATTTGCGCTACAAGCGACAAAATCAAGACATTTGCTTTCTGCTCGTAAACAGCCGTGACAGTAATTTATGTGCGGTTCGGGTAAAAGCAACAGATCTCATGGTAAAGAAAATAAACTCTCAGAATGTTAATTAGGCATTTGTCAAAAAAAAGTGAATATTTCCTCTGGTACTGGACTCTCAGCGGCATAAATCAACCGCCATGAAATCCACTTACCGTATAATATTACAAAGTGTTATGAGAAATTTCCTTAGGATATGGGGTAAGGGGTTGGTGGAGTAAGACCAAACCAAAATAGGACTTTTGCAATATGGTCGCAGCACGTGGTCCCTACAAGTGACCATCACTGCTTTGGCTAACGTTTGGCCACCACAGTCACATATTATGGCACAGTGCCGTAAAGAGTGACCAGTGAGATCCATGGACAAAGCCTTCTGTGCCACCCCCTGCCCATGTGCCGTATTACAGTATATGGGCATCATAAAGGAAGTTCCCCACTTTAAACAAGACCTGCGGATCATTCATCTCATGGGACGCCATTATACCGCATATTTCTTGCAATGCTTGCAACAGAGGATATGCCTGGCTGGCCGCGGATTCAGCTGGCAAAGTCCGTTAAAGGGGTGCTCTTCCTGAGCCAGAACAGTAAGTGCAGAACAGTGGGGTAATATTGCAGCAGCAAGGGATTGGTGAAGGTAAGGAATGCTCCTTCGTTATTTATTATTATTATTTTTTAAATAACTCTTTGGTAAACCCCCTTTAAATGATAATATTTCTGATACCTACAGCTACCACTAGGGGGAGCTAATTGTATACAGTTATATCGCCTTTAAAGAGTTTAATAGGAACTGGTGGCAGCTGCAGAATTTTTTTTATCATGTACTAGAACTTTTGTAAAAAAAAAAAAAAAAAGTTGCGCTCTCCAACAAAGATATATTTGTGAAAATCAGCTGGATTTGGGATTTTCTAAGAGCAGATTTCAGATTTTTGGCATACTGTACAGATACAAAAAGTAGGATAGTACTAATAGTATGCAGTCAGACGGCCAGGGTGTAACTACAGGGGGTACACAGACAGTGCCCCCTATGTCCTTGCATAAATATAGGAGGCATGGAGAGTGCGGTTGTACCCTGGTCCTGGAGCCTGAAGGGGCCCATAAGGTCTCTCTGTCCCATATGAGGAGACCAGTACAGTAAATGAAGCATGACAGGCTGAGGCCCTGTTAGGGTCCATTCACATGTCCGCAAAATGGGTCCGCATCCATTCCGCAATTTTGCTTAACGGGTGCGGACCCATTCATTTTCAAGAGGGCCGGAAAAGATGCGGACTGCACTTCCGTTCCGCACTTCCGTAAAAAAATAGAACATGTCCTATTCTTGTCCGTAATTGCGGACAAGAATAGGCATCTTCTATGAGAGTGACGGCCATGTGCGTTCTGTGTTTTGCAGATCCGCAATTTGCGAAACTGCAAAACACTTGTGGACGTGTGAATGTAGCCTTAAAGGGGTTATACCACTTTGATGTAAAAATTGAAAATCAGACCTCATAGTACATGACAATCTCTGTCCAACAAAGCTAGAACCAGCCCAGTACCTCACATGGATCCAGATATTGTCAGATTTATTGCTCCAATTGCTTTGCTATATTTATTTCAATCTGGCAGCTAATTGGGCGTGTCCTTTTTAAGGGGGTGTCCTTTCTACTGCAGCTCTTGCCCTATCACAGCTCAGGGGGGTGTACCCTTACTGCCGCAGTTCTCTCCCTCTAACTGTCACAGATTCTAACCATAAATACAGCTGGTGCTGGTTGAACCATGGAACTGAGCATGTGCGACCACCTCAGTAAAGCGGACATAGAAATAAGAAAAAGGACAAACAGCAGGTGGCGCTATACAGATACGTTTTATTGAATAACTCAGTGACTATGCTAATTTTTTAATTACATGCAATTACAAAAATATTCAGCTCCAGGTGCTGGTTTTAAAAATGTTAATATTTCTTGTTGGAAAATGCCCTTAATGATTTTGCTTTGGGGCCTGGAAACTACAGGCCTATCCCAAAAAACAATGTCTAGTCCTCACATTCCTGGGCTATGACTTCTGTATGACATTCCTGATGAATAGTCCATAAAACATAATGTAAAAATAAACAGGGCCTGCTCTATAGCGGTGGATGGAAAATATATGTACCCCCACCACTTAAATCTGTTAGCACTTATCAGCCTAACAAGAGGAGACAAGTCCCCGTCATTCACCTTCACGCGTTTCCGATCTGACAGCCGCCGTGTTCATGTGTCAGCTCTTATCAGCAGTCATAGGATCTGCCAGGAAACCAGACTCATGGCTTGTGAATAGATATAGAAGGAACCACTAATATGCACCTTCCTGCGGCATTGTGGGGCCGGGGCACGTCATCATACAGGTGCGCTCCATGACGCCGTTTTTTTTTTTTTTTGTCTTTGCATAATAAACATATTTCCGCCCGGTGTTAAAGGTCATTTGTACAGGGGACATCCTGATCATGTTTTATGGTGCATCCATTATGAGTATTGGTTTTAGTCATACATAGTGAAAAAAGCAGGGACCTGGCTCTATCCATTAAAAAGTGTATTCCTGATGGCGGCGTTTAAAATGGCCGGCCTAGGTCAGCGAAGTAGAACTCAAAGCTCTAAGGCAATGATCTATAACCTGTGTTCTCTAACTGTTGTGACGTACCTGTAATAGCGACGGACCCCACGGGACTGCTATGGGGTCCGGGGGGCCGGGCACGGAACTAGTTCTTCACTTCCCCACTTGAAAACACTGCATTTTCACACAGTCCCCACTAGGGGGAGCTCAATGCAAGGATATTATTACAGCTTCTATTGTAGTTGTATTGATTCCTATTCACTGAGCTCCCCCTAGTGGCGGCTGCAGGCAGTCAGCTTTGTAGTAGTAGAGAAGCAGGAGATTTATCAATGTAGTTTTGCCAATTTTCTGGTGTAAATACAAGGAGTATAGTGTTCAGAATAAGCGCCATATATTTGAAGCACCTGTTCCACTTTTTATGACATAAAAGTCAGATGAGGCCGAGGGCAATTTTTTTATTTTATTACAATTTATATTTATTTTTTTAAATTGAAAGATTGAAAAAATGTAAATTCAGCAGAAATCTGGGACGTTGCGCGTGTTCTGCATTGCCTGGGAGTGACTAACGCACGTATACTGGGAAAGTAGGTGCAGGGGTCCATACTAAGGCTACTTTCACACTAGCGTCCGTTTTGTCCTCATTCATTGTCAATGGGGACAAAATGTAAGTGAACGGAACGCGGTTTGCTTTCCGTCCCGGGATCCGGAGCATGACGGATCTGTCATGACCCACAATGCAAGTCAATGGGGACAGATCCGTTTTCTCTGACACAATAGAAAATGCATCAGTCCCCCATTGACTTTCAATGGAGTTCATGACAGATCCGTCTTGGCAATACAACCGGATCCGTTCATAAAGGATGCAGATGGTTGTATTATCAGTAACAGAAGCGTTTTTGCGGAACCCTGCCGGAGGGGGTGTAGCGCCAGATGGAAGGAATTCAGTATGAAAGGGTGTATAATTTTGGTTATACGGAGGCATGGTCTGATAAAAGGGGCACACTGCACCCTTCAATCTCTCAAATCCCTCACTTCATATGTTGACAAGTATTCTAATACATAATGCTGGAGCCTGATTCAGATGGACATAGAGGGAGATTTATCAAAAATGGTGTAAAGGAAAACTAGTTTTCCACCTTTAATTTTTCAGAGCTCCTTTGATAAATGAAAGGAGAAATCTAATTGGTTGCTATGGGCAACTAAGCCAGTTTTCCTTAAAATCTCTCCCATATTTCCTGTCTGTGTGCTATCCGTAGGGGAAATAGACAGCATTCTGGTCAGTGTCTCACAGAAAATGGACCTGGAGGCCATTGGAGGCACAAACAAATAGACCCCACTGCATATTAAAAATAATCTGTGTGTAAGCTGCGCTGTGATTGGTTGCTATGGGCATAGGGATGTCTTGGCGCTGGATTCCTGCTCAGGAGCACCTTCTATTGCTGAAGAGCTGCGCTCGCTCTGTAGAAGTGATGCAACTATATAAATGTCCTTTCATTTATAAGAAAATGGTAGATGTAGAACTACCATGAGTACCCTGGATGAGACAACCCCAATAATGTCATCTAGATCCTGTTGATCAATAGGATCCTCTAACAATCTGATTAGGGACAACCCAGCCGTCCTCAGAGCTCTTCCATGTAGAAAATCAAGGATAAGACCTGACATATTGGCTATTAACCCACCTGAGGTGATCTGCGGCCAGATGGACATGTCTATGGGGATGTCAGGGAAGATAGTTACTGGCAGAGGATGGCAGGTCCCTTCCTTCCACTGCCATTATGGCCGCCTGTTACCCTCCAATATTTTACTAGCATTGGTGATGATACAGACAGAACGGACAGAAACATGGACAGATAGATAGATAGATAGATAGATAGATAGATAGATAGATAAATCCTGCATGCAAACCTCCTACTGATGGTTTCTTGCGCCATCTAGTGTCTATCACACACTTAGCATGCACCAGACTTTTGGTAATGAAATACTTCCTTGCATGAAATATCAGCGCTTTCTTAAAGGTGTATCCCCATCTTATAAAGCACTGGCATGTTGCTGGGATACACCATTGTGTCCTGATCAGTGGGGTTTTAATCCTGAGAATGAAGGAGCCGCATACACTGGCATGGCACTTGTGGTCTTGCGTTGCGCAGAGAACTGCAGCGTTCGTTCTTGAATGGCTGCCCTGCAGTTCCCCTGTGCAGTGGCGCCCTGCTGCATTGTCACCCCTTAAATCTCAAGATGAGTGAGGATCCCAGAAATCTTACCCCCCATCTATCATAAAGTGCTGGCATATTCTAGCGATATGTGACTACTGCATCTGAGAGCGCTAAAACTGGCAGCACCAGCTTCCTGGCCCAGGACGCCTTCCCCTGGCTGGGACTAGGGTCACCACATCTCCTAACTGCCATTCAGGGACACTTACTTTCACAAGTGCATTTCATCAAACTTATACTTGAGACTGGCAAAAACATATCTGCCTGTGCATTTTTCAGTATTTCTGCACACATTAGCTGGCTACTTAGACATCTCTTAAGAAATAGAAAACAAACATATTTCTTATGAAAACTTACAATTACTCAGCTTGACCCTTGGGGATCTCGGACACTTCCACACTTTGGCCGGGGGCTCGGCGGAGCTGATGTGTTTTATCCTAATGAGAAAGATTTGATAATGAGGATTTGGAGAAGGGGCAGAGGGATAGCAGAGCAGGGAGAGGCTGGTCCTGCTACTAGGGGGCTCAGACCATGGGGGAGTAATAAAGCCCACCATAATGCCCCCCCCCCCAGTAGAAATAATTCTCCTTATAATGTGACAGTGCAAAAAATACCCCCTTGTAATGCCCCAGTTGAGCTAATGTCCCCATAGTGCCCCCATAATGTGCCAGTATAAGATACCCCTATATAGTGCCCCCAGTAAATGCCCCCATAGTGCTCCTCTCCCCCCTCCCTCCTAGTGCCCCCCATAATGTACCAGTATAAAATGCCCCATATATAGTGCCCCAGTAGATGCCCTCAGTGTCCCCCATAATTTGTAAGTATAAAATACCCCTTCTCAGTGCCCCCGTAGATGACCCCATAGTACTCCTCTCCCACCTTCCCCATAGTACCCACCATAATGTGTCCCAGTATAAAATGCCCCTATACAGAGCCCCATATAAAATAACCATTCTTTGTGGCCTCAGTAGATGCCCCTATAGTGCCCACCAATAATGTGCTAGTAAGAAGTGCCTCTATAGATGTCCCCCAATAATGTGCCAGTAGCCAGAGCCCTCCCTATTATGTGCCAGTAGCCAGAGGCCCCCCCCCTATCATGTGCCAGTAGCCTGAGCCCCCTCATCATGTGCCAGTAGCCATAGGCCCCCCCTATCATGTGCCACTGCCAGTAGCCTGAGCCCCCCCATCAACATGTGCCAGTAGCCAGAGCCCCCCGATCATGTGCCAGTAGCCATAGGCCCGCCTATCATGTGCCAGTAGCCAGAGGCCCCCCATCATGTGCCAGTAGCCATAGGCCCCCCTATCATGTGCCAGTAGCCAGAGCCCCCCCCCCCATCATGTGCCAGTAGCCAGAGCCCCCCCCCCATCATGTTCCAGTAGCCATAGGCCCCCCTATCACGTGCCAGTAGCCAGAGCCCCCTATCCTGTGCCAGTAGCCTGAGCCCCCCCCATCATGTGCCAGTAGCCATAGGCCCCCTATCATGTGCCACTGCCAGTAGCCTGAGCCCCCATCAACATGTGCCAGTAGCCAGAGCCCCCGATCATGTGCCAGTAGCCATAGGCCCGCCTATCATGTACCAGTAGCCAGAGGCCCCCATCATGTGCCAGTAGCCATAGGCCCCCTATCATGTGCCAGTAGCCAGAGCCCCCCATCATGTGCCAGTAGCCAGAGCCCCCATCATGTTCCAGTAGCCATAGGCCCCCCTATCATGTGCCAGTAGCCATAGGCCCCCCCTCCTGTGCCAGTAGCCTGAGCCCCCCCCCATCATGTGCCAGTAGCCATAGGCCCCCCTATCATGTGCCAGTAGCCTGAGCCCCCCCATCAACATGTGCCAGTAGCCATAGGCCCCCTATAATGTGCCAGACTGCCAGTAGCCATAGGCCCCCCATAATGTGCCAGTAGCCAGGGCCCCCACTATCATGTCCAAGTAGCCATATTAGCCCCCCCCCCCCTTGCCCCATCATCATGTGCCAGGCCCAGTAGCCACCAGTACAGGTTAATAAAAAATTAAAAAAAGACTTATACTTACCTCCTTGGCGATGTGATGCAGGCTGTGTCCTCCTGTCCTCCTCTGTACGGCTCAGAGATCGAGCATGCAGCGCGATGACGTCATAGTGCCTGCAGCCTATCAGAGTGAGGAAGGGACACACCTCTCCCTCCCTGTCTGTCAGCGGTCGACGACCGAGCCGGTCATTCCGGGACACTACATTGTCCCGGAATGAAGGTGACCGGGACCCGGGACAGACTCTCCAAATGCGGGACTGTCCCAGGCGATCCGGGACACATGGTCACCCTAGCTGGGACTGGGGAAGACTTTGCATAGTAGTAATAGGCCTGAGCCTGTACAAGGGATCCAGACTGATTACTAGTACATTCCAATGCTGGCCTGCAGGTGGCAGCACTGCATTGGAATATACTGAATCTTGTATTCTGTAATGTATAGATATCTATTATAGAATACAAGCGGCAGTCTAATGATTGCAGGTTATAGTCACATAGGGGGACTTAATAAAAAGGAAGAAAAACAGGAAAAAAAAGTTTTTAAAAATGTAAAAAAAATATATAAAAACTCAAATCATCCCTCTTCCACCAAGAATAAAAAAAACAATAAAAAAGAAACATCATGGGCATCACTGTGTCCAAAAATGCCTATACTATTAAAATATATATTTATCCCATGCATCAAAATGTGTGATGGGAAAAAAAAAAACTCAAAACGCAGATTCACTGGTTTTTCAAGGCTTCATCTCCCCAAAAAATTGAACAAAAAGTGATCAAAAAGTTCTACACACCCCAAAATGGTATACTGGAAAAGTACAAAAAATGAGCCTGGCAAAAAATGAGCCTCACACATCTCCGTAGAGGGGGTTAGAATATGGCGATGTAAAGTAAAGATTTGTTTTTTTCCCAATTTTTTTTTTTTGTACATTAAAACCCAAGAAATACTATCTAAATGTCATATTGTTGTAATTGTGCTGACCCGGAGAATGAAGGTAACAGGTCAGTTTTACCACATGCGCCGTCAAAACAAAACCCGTTAAACTGTACGAGAATCGCATTTTTTTTCCAAATCCACTTCATTTGGAATTTTTTAATTAGAAAATACAACTTGTTCCACAAAAAAAAACATGCTCATATATGGCCATGTGACCGGAAAAATAAAAAAGTTATGGTTTCCGGGAAGGAAAGGAGTTAAAAATGAAAACGCAAAAATGTGTTGTCCATAAAAGGGGTTTTCACAGAAACAGCGCCAGTCCAGTGTCCGTGGGCAGAGTCTGGTATTGCAGCTCAGCCAGTACCAGACACAACTCAAGGGTAACTTTTTTTCCACTATTTTTCCTGTCCAGTGGTCTTCTTTAGATCCATTGAATTGGCAATATTCCCAGTCCCCTGGGGATAACGGCGTGACGACTTGGTCATGTGACTAGTATATTGTCCCAGGCGACCTGCTGCGCAGAGAGCGCGTTAATCTGCTCCACAGAACGAAGAGACGACTTAATCCCCTAATCCCACATTGATACACGGGGCAGGAAACGGCAGCCAGAAGCTGCCATGTGGAAAAAACCCACCAGGACATTTGGCTCCATCTTGGTTCGGAATCAGCGAAACAAAGACAACGCAAGCCAATGTCAGAAAGCGTTAAGCTGCGTTTATGAGATGTCTTTATGGGGCAAAGCGTCAACGGGGAAGGTTCATAATACAGCGAAACCTCCGATGTCCCAAATTTTGATTCCTTGTTTTCTGCAAGTCTTTAATTGAGATCTTTCCTGTGTTTCTATTATTAGATATGTTTTTCTGAATTACCTCGTCGCCCTCCGATTTCCTGTTGTGATAGTTACAATGTGCATTGTTGTCACGTCTTCACCGCCGCCGGCGACCTCCGACACTTCATATCCTCCATTATTAATAGCAACCCCCGAATGTAAGTCCAGAAGTACTAAACTGTCATGTTATCTTCTTAGGACCTATTTCGGGAGCTTGATTCACAGGCGACGTGATGTGCACAGTTTAGGGCTGTGGATCCTGCTGGATTCCCATATTTAAGCTGGACGTTGGCTAAGGAATTTATTTTCTACCAGATCCTGTATTTTTCTATTAAATTTGCTAGCAAAGGAGGCCTCACTCCAGCAACATTGTAAGGCCTTTTGCACACGAACGTGTGAGGCCCGTGCTGCGGGCCGCAAATTGCGGCCCGCAATGCACGGGCACCATTCCGTGGCCATTCCGCATCACGGATGCGGACCCATTCATTTCAATGGGTCCGCAAATCCGGAGATGCGGAACAGTGCAGAACGGAATGACGGAACGGAACACTACGGAAGCAGTACAGAGTGCTTTCGTGGTGTTCCGTTCCGTACCTACGTCCCGCAAAAAGATAGAACATGTCCTATCTTTTTGCGGAACGGGCGGATCATGGACCCATTCGAGTGAATGGGTCCATGATCCGCTGTGGCTGTCCCGTGTGGCTGTCATGTGCAAGAGGCCTAAGGAATATTTTTAAACATGGAAACTGTCAACAAGCTGCTGTTGATGGATCTGATATTCTTACTATGTGTTTCCACTGATGACTTCCACAATGATAGTCATTGATGGCCTGTATTGAGGATAGGTCATCAGTATCTGATCGATGGGGGTCTGACACCTAGGCCAAGTCGCGACACGTTCAGCGGTCACATGACCTAGAAGCAGCTCAGCCCCTAAAAAGAAGAAAAAAAGAACATCTGGAACTGCTGCAGTCAGTTGTTTTGTTTTTTTTTGCTCATATCTGCAGCAGTTTCAGATCTCTAATTCATCCCAATCCTTGGTCCCTCTCCCCAGCTCCCCGTCGTCCGACCATCCATGGACGCCAGTCTGCCTGTGGCTTTTTTTTGTCTTTTATTTTTTTCCAGCTCTGCACCAATTTTTCTGTGTGCGAGCTGTGACTGGCAAGCGCTGATCAGTACGTACATGCCTGATCAGCACCTGTGTTCCGTTGGAGGAGTGTTTTTTTTTTTAAATCAGTGCTCCTTTTTATTCCAATGGTTTTTGTTAAGCTAAAAAAAAGAAGAAAAAGTAGTTAGAGGTTCCTATACATAAGTTAATATTTAGCTAGTGTTTTAATTTTTTACTGTGGTAAATTTTTATACCACGGATGCATGCAAAAAACATCTGCTTACGTGTGTCCTGCACCCCCTGAGTCATTAACATCAATTACTGCTCAGATTTTTTGTGCATTTTTAAAAATCTGTGGTAGCTAGTGTTATATATACGGTATATAAACATCCATACATATATATGTCAATTTAGATTTTTTTCCTTGCGTGCATCCTGTAACTGCTTCTGATCAGTTTTCAGTGCACGAGTTTTTTTTTTTTGCTTTTCAATTGTAGGAAATGCGGATGAACAGCCTGCTGGATCCTCCTGCCACAAGTACCCGTGCACTGCCGTGCTGCCGCTCCGTCCCCATTGACTATAATGGGGCGGAGCTACGGTGCAGCACATCTGTGCACGGCAGAGATCGTTGGACTAAAAAGTCGGACCTGCAGTACTTTTAGTCCGGCGATCACCGGCCGTGCACTGCCGTGCTGCGCCGTAGCTCCGCCCCTGCCCCATTATAGTCAATGGGGACGGGAGCTACGGCGCAGCACGGCAGTGCACGGCCGGAGATCGCCGGACTAAAAGTACTGCAGGTCCGACTTTTTAGTCCAACGATCTCTGCCGTGCACAGACGTGCTGCACCGTAGCTCCGCCCCATTATAGTCAATGGGGACGGAGCGGCAGCACGGCAGTGCACGGGTACTTGCGGCATGGTGGATCCGCCAGGCTGTTCACCCGCTGGAACAGCCTGCCAGATAGCCATGCCGCAAATGTGAAAGTACCCTAAAGGGTCTCAATACTGGAAAAAAATGTTTTGTCCCAATGCATTCTGAATGGAAAGCAATCGGTTCCGTATGCATCAGGATGTCTTTAACCGAACAAAATACCGCAGCATGGTGCGGTATTTTTTCTGGCCAAAAGTTCGGAAATTGCCGCATCGCCGGATGCGGTTTTCCAATCTGCGCATGCGCAGTTCTTTCTAGCTGTTAAAAAATTAAAAACTGGATCCATTTTTCCGGTATTTCAATGCAAAAGTCCGGATCCGGACTTCCTGCCGGATTCTTCTAACGTTAGTGTGAAAGTACCCTTATGTGGTATTACTATCTATCTTAATAGGAGAGAAATTGAAATTTTGAAAATCGATAATTTTTCTAAATTTTAGATAAATTTGGGATTTTTTTTTATAAATAAATGTGAAACATAACGACTTAAATTAATGACTGTCATGGAGTACAATGTGTCACAAGAAAATATTCTCAGAATGGCTTGGAAGCTTTCCAAAGTTATTACCACAAAAAGTGACACATCGAATTTGCAAAAAAAAGTGCCTGGTCAGGAAGGTGGAAACTGGCCCGAGGTAGTGTTGATGGAATGTGATGGAATTCTTGCTAGGATATGCTTTCACTTTATGATCAGTGGGAGTCCAACCTCTGAGACCCCCACCTTTCCTCCAGCACTGTGGCCCCTTCACAGTCTGTTCCAATGCAGCAGTGCAGCGGCTGCTGTTTCCAGCACAGCAGGGAGAGCTTCTGTCCAGAGAAAGACAGTAAGGCCTAATTCACACGTCCTCAATCTTCGTCCGCACCCGTTCCGCAAATTTGCGGAATGGGTGCGGACCCATTCATTTTGAATGGGGATGTGATGGATGCGGAGAGCACACACTGTGCTCTCCGCATCCGCATTTGCGGAGTGCACCGCTGATCTTCCGGACGGCGGCTCTGCAAAAATATAGAGCATGTCCTATTCTTGCCCACAATTGCGGACAAGTATAGGCATCTCTATAGGGCTGGTGGCAAGGTGTGTTGCGGATCCGCAAACTTGCGGATCCGCAAAACACTACGGACATGTGAATAAGGCCTAAAGGGAAAACTGTGCTATTCCAGTGCTGTAGCCCCATCATTCTCGGGATTCCCGGGGGTCCCAGAGATGATAAAGGGATGCCATATCCTAGCTTGATGGCTGTACATGAAACTACTGAAACGTACAAGCTGTCATTAGAAAACATAGTAAAGCCTCATTCACACGTCAGTGTTTGGTCAGTGATTTCCATCAGTGATTGTGAGCCAAAACCAGGATTGGAGCCTCCACAGACATAAGGTGTAAGGGAAAGATCTGCTCCTGTTCTGTGTTTAGAACCGCACCTGGTTTGGGCTCAAAATCACTGATGGAAATCACTGACCGAATACTGACTGTGTGAATGAGGCATAATACAAATAATAAGATCTGTAAACAGCAGTCAACCTACTGTTTCCATGTCACACTAAAAATAAAGTCTGTGAATAGTAGGTAGCCTATGGTTTCCAGACCACACTACTATAAAGTCTATGAACAGCAGCAGCCTACAGTTTCCAGACCACACTACTATAAAGTCTATGAACAGCAGCAGCCTACAGTTTCCAGACCACACTTCTATAAAGACTATGAACAGCAGCAGCCTACAGTTTCCATGCCACATTACTAATAAAGTCTGTGATCAACAGGCAGCCTACGGTTTCCAGATCACATTAATAACAAATTCTGTGAATAGCCGGCAGGTTACGGTTTCCAGGCCACACTAACAAAGTCTGTGAACAACAGTTAGCCTATGGTTTCTAGGCCTCACTACTATAAAGACTATAAACAGCAGCAGCCTACGATTTCCATGCCACATTACTAATAAAGTATGTGAACAACAGGCAGCCTACACTTTCCAGCCCACACTAATAATATAAAGTCTGCGAACAGCAGGCAGCCTACAGTTTCCAGGCCGCACTAATAATAAGTTCCGTAAAGAGCAGTCAGCCTACGGTTTCCAGGCCACGCTAATAATAAGTTCCGTAAACAGCAGGCAGCCTGCGGTTTCCAGCCCACACTAATATAAAGTCTGTCAACAGCGGGCAGCCTACAGTTTCCAGGCTTAGGTCTTATTAATACCTATCTGATTCTGGAGCTTATACCTGCACTTAAAGGGAATCTGTCACCTGGAAAATCAATATTAAACCAAACATAGGTCCGTACAGCTCTTCATACCTTCCTTCCATAGGTGTTCTTTTCACTTGGATCTGGCTTTCTATCTTCATAAAAATCCACTTTTATCTTTATGCTAATATAACCCATGAAGGTGCCCAGAGGGGCGTTATTTTTATTCAAAAGGCACCCAGGAACGCCTTCCATCCAGTGCCCAGGCCTCCCCCCCCTTCCCCGACAGAGCCGAGGCTCGCCCCTCACTCCGCTCATACAATATATCCCCAGCATTGCGATTGCCGTCACGCCCCCGGGCTACGTCACTAGTAGCCGAAAAACCCCGTTCCTTCCCTTCAGCTTCACTAAAAGGCACCGAGCCGGCTCTTGCGATCTTCCAGTTTAACTGAGCGCATGTCCAGTGAAACACTTGAGGCTGATCAGCAAATTGCGGATCCGCAACACAGCCGGCCGGCACCCCCCATAGAAATGCCTATTCTTGTCTGGAAGCTACGGGGCCGCGCTACGCAAATGCAGAAACGGAGAGCACATAGTGTGCTCTCCGCTACACGTCTGGCCCCATTGGGAATGAATGGCAGAATTGCGGAACGGATGCGGACCCATTTGCGGACATGTGAATGGGGCCTTAACATGATATACCGGTAATTCAGGAACACAATTCAGCAGGCAAAAAAAAAAAGTTCTCCCAGATCTATAACTGTGGAGTCGCGTTTCATGACAGAACAGCGCAGACAGTTTTTACACAGGACGTAGCTAGGACATTATCTGGATCATCAGGAAATGGCGGTACAGACACAGAAGTAATTAGACTTATTATAGGACCCATGCAGGAAACCCTACCCCCTGCAGTAGATATCAGCAGGTCAAACCTCACAATGCACTGTCCAAGTTATCATAAATAATTATCACCCTGAATAGTTCAGCGCTATTTCACTAAAACCATATACGGTAATACATTTTTATTAGCACTGTCTACTAAAACCATTCCCAAAACCATGAATTTACAGTGCATGGCCACCTTTCAAGACTCCCCTGCATAGGCAACCATAGCTTATCAGCACTGAACCCAATAATACAACAGCAAGAGCTCTTGTTCTCCCTCTAGTGGTAGCTGCAGGAAGCAACAGTTCTATATTTCACATCTACGCAGAGGATTTGGAGCTCTCTATCGGAAAACGGAGAGCAACCAATTGAAACATATATTAGACATTTTATATATAAGGAATTGCTCAGCACAGAATTTCGAATCACAGTGTCCCTTTAAGTGAGAAGGGCTAAATGACTAGGTTCTTTGGCACTGTCTAGGCCTGGCCGGCTGTACGGTAATAGAACTGTCTAACATGTTGTTTCCCGCTGTTAAATGCTGACCGAAGCAGTTTCATCCGTGTTAAAATCACAATGTGACATCACTTAATCCTCTGGTTATGTCTCACACACAGAAAGTTACTGGCAGCTTTAATGCCTGAGCATCAACAAAGGCAGGCTGAGATCAGCCATTGTGTTATGGACGTCCTATCCCCGAGGTCTGATGTGCCTGACCTCTCACACATTTCCATTGTCTTGATGTTAATCTCCGGCACGTGACTGGTTGATGCACCCGACGGTATATGAGGGGGCGACGGTTTGGTCTGCCCTGCAATTCCGCTGCCCATCAGTGAAGATGGCATTAAAGGTAAGCGATGATCAGAACGTAGGTTTTTCATGGACAGTTTTGCTGTTTTCACTTATTTTCAGCTGTTGGTTTGCTGGAAACTATCAACAAGCAGGTTAACTGCTGCTGACAGATCTGCTCATAGGTTTATTTTCATTTACATAGAACTTGTGTGAACTAATGGCCAGCGTGGCTCATTAATATAAGAACACCCAATATTTGTTACCATCTCAACATCGAAAATGAATGTGCGGACGGGTCGACAGGCTCACAGCTTCCTGACTGCAGTAAACCAATAGCCACATTGGAGAATATAAGAACAGTGGATTCATCTACAGCAACTTGCTGATGGTTTTCACATAGCAACCATTTTATTTTTTTTAAGTGAAAACCACATAAAAGTTTTGGATAAATACATAGAAATGTTTAGAATGAGAACATAACGGGAAACGGCCTGGTAAGGCAATCTTTTTAGGGTGCATTCATATCACCGTTTAGCTTTCCGTTCGTCTGATCCGTCAGAAGAAAAGAGAGGAAAAAAAGCAGGATCCTATGCATAACTGATGAAACAGGATCCATTTTTTTTTCTTTCTTTCATCTTTTGATGAATCAGAAGAACATGAATCTAAACGGTGATGTGAATTCACCCTTAGGCTCCATTCACACGTCCGCAAAATGGGTCCGCATCCTTTCCGCAATTTTACGGAACGGGTGCGGACCCATTCCTTTTCAATGGGGCCGCAAAAGATGCGGACTGCACACAGTGTGCTGTCCGCATCCGCACCTCCGTTCCGCACTTCCGCAAAAAAATAGAACTTCTGATTTCATTCAAATTCGTTTTTTAATCTATCGCATAGACTTTGGTTGCAGTGCTGAGGGCACAGTTTTTTTTCTTAGCTTTGACACCTAAGGTCCAGGTTGGCAGATCTGGTTAACGTAGGGAAGGATGGGCACAGTAGGATGCCATAGTGTTTAGCTGGATGGGCACTGGGTAGCACTAATGCCACACTGGCTCTAATCTAGCTGGTGTCACCCATGAAGCCCCTTTACCCACACTTGTTCTTCTCCTTCTACCCCATGCATGGCCTCAGTCTGCCCACTACCCGACCAGTCTGTGGGTTACCTCCTGTAGATGTCTCTGGTGTCATTGTCAGATTGGGAGATCCCTGCGCAAAAAAAAAAAATTTGATCTGAGGGTCCACCCTTCATCTCCACCATAATTACCAACATATAAAAAGGAAAATTTGGAACAGCTTTGCCCTTCTGACTGCCCGGGAACACCCACAAAATACCCGCTTTGGGGAAAGGTTATGGTCTGGTTCACACAGGATTGCCCCAGCAAAATCGAGGCAGTTGTTAATCAACAGAACATGGTCGTCATCGGACCTATGGTTTCTTGTTGTCTTAGGGTTTGGCCACACGGCCAGGTTTCAGGATGCAGTTTTGGAACCCAAAACCCGGAGTGAATTTAAAAAAAGAGAAAAAGTCGTATCTGTCGTTTGCCTCCTTTTGGCTTCCAAAACTGCATCAAGAAACCTGACGTTGGCCGTACCCTTAGAAGCCCATGATTGTGTCCTAATCCACTGGAAGACCCTTTGGTACTCATCTCCCCATTGCGACGCTTCTTAGACACAGCCAAAAATAGAACAGATATAAAAAAAAAAGGCCCTTGAAACTGTAAAGCCGCGACTTCTGCAACTGAAGCTTTGAGGAATCAAATGGTTTGTCTGCCCAGGGTCACAGAGAAGACAGTGGGTTTTAAACACTTGAATGCTCCTGAGTCAGTAGGTCGGCAACGAGGCGGCAGCAGTTCACAGGTGCTGTATTTCTATGTGGCAGATTAGAGGTAAAAAACGGCTCCCCAGCGGCCCAAGACTTCATTTCCAGACGCTATGTGCTCCGATCAACCATATCGCCAACCTGCTGGGGAAGGATTGTGCCATTGTGCAGAACCATCAGAATTTCACACTGCATTTATTAAATCCTAGAATAGAGAGATCTCACCTGAGGACCCAAGTTTGATGAATTTTCATAACTTTTGGCCGTTCTTTGCAGGAAAGATTTTCTCCATGGCATCTAAAAGTAATTTGCAATGATGCAACAAACAAAAAATATCCTACCGTTTTGAGTCTACAGCTCCGATGCAGAAGTATGAGCCTCCAAACTAGGGCTTAGGGTACGGCCACACGGTCGGGTTTCCTGATGCAGTTTTGGAAGCCAAAATCAGAAGTGGATCATAAAAGGAGAGGAAGTATAAAGGGCAGATACGACATCTTCTGTTTTTGAATTCACTCCTGGTCTTGGCTTCCAAAACTGCATGCAGAAACCTGACCGTGTGACCGTACCATTAGGGCAAGTTCACATGTCCGTTATTTTTAGTTTTTTTTGATCCGTCAGAAGAACAAAAAATAAAGAAAAAAACAAATCAGTTATGCACATTTGGCATCCGGTTGAGCCATTTCTATCAGAGAGCCGTTATTTTAGATGGAAACAAAAGTCCTGCATGCCAGGTGATAAGAAAGGAAAAAAAAAGGTGATGTGAATTCCCCCTTTAAGGGGTTTTCCGGGTACTTATTATTAATGACCTGTCCTCAGGATAGGTCATCAGTATCTGATAGGTGGGAGTCCAAGTCCCGGCACCCCCGCCAATCAGCTGTTTGAAGAGGCCAGTGAGTACCGCAGCCTCCTCGCAGCTTACCAAGCACAGCGCCGTATATTGTACAGTGGCTGTGCTTGGTATTGCAGCTCAGACCCATTCACTTGAAAGGGACTGAGTTGCGCTAGGGCCATGTGACTGATGACCATGATGACACTGACCTCACCGGGTGCTGTGCCCTCTTCAAACAACTGATCGTGCGGGTGCCAGGACTTCTGCTGATCTAATAAAGGACATCAATATTAAAGTGGTATTCCCATCTTGGACATTTGGGGCATAACAATGTCTGATAGGTGTGGGTCTCACCTCTGGGACCTATACCTATATTTAGAAAAGAGCCCGCAAAGTGCGTGCGCAGTCCAATTCTATTGAACTGCCGAAATTTCAGTAAGCCTGATAGAAGCTTACACGATGCGCTTCCCATTCCCAAATATAGCTGGCTATTTTCAGCACTCACATTTAAATAAATGTAGAGTGGCTGAGCATGCGCCTTGCGCCCTCCGGGGCCTTGCGTGCTCCGTTCTAAGGATAGGTGTAACCCACACCATCAGACATTTCCTAGCAATATGCCCCCAATGTCCAAGATGGTAATACCCCATTTAAACACCCGAGAACCCCCCTATAAAAGGGTAATCCCATTATAGGAATTTATCCTCTCATCACGACACAGGAGAAAACTATTAAATTGTAGGAACCGCCACTGATCACAGGAATGGGGTGCCTGCAGTGGTGTATCTTGGTTTTGTGCTGCCTTAGGCGAGACTAAACTCGGGCACCCCCCTAATATAAATCTGACCCACCCCTTCCTGTCAAGGCCAAACCCCTTCCTCTGTAAACCTCACCCCTTCCTCTTTAGGCCCCACCCTTTCCTGTTAGAGCTTCTCATCTTCCTTTCTGTATTTAAAAGTGAATAACGAAGGCCAATATTTTGTGCTTTCTGTACCAAATGTTGCATCTATTATTTAAAGAGAATCTTTAGATATAATAATATAAAGTGTAAATTTAACCACTTTACAAAGATCAGTCATCCATGATCCACAGATCCCCCTCCTTATAACAGTGCCATCCACACATCCCCCCTAAACAGTGCCATCCACAGATTCCCAGTCCCCATGACAGTGCCATCCACAAAGCTCCCCCCCATGACAGTGCCATCCACAGATCCCCCCCATGACAGTGCCATCCACAGATCCCCCACCCATGACAGTGCCATCCACAGATCCCCCCCCCATGACAGTGCCATGCACGAGTCCCCCCCATGACAGTGCCATCCACAGATCCCCCCCATGACAGTGCCATCCACAGATCCCCCATAACAGTGCCATCCACAGATCCCCCCCATGACAGTGCCATCCACAGATCCCCCCATGACAGTGCCATCCACAGATCCCCCCATGACAGTGCCATCCACAGATCCCCCATGACAGTGCCATGCACGAGTCCCCCATGACAGTGCTATCCACAGATCCTCCCATGACAGTGCCATCCACAGATCCCCCATAACAGTGCCATCCACAGATCCCCCATGACAGTGCCATCCACAGATCCCCCATAACAGTGCCATCCACAGATCCCCCATGACAGTGCCATCCACAGATCCCCCCATGACAGTGCCATCCACAGATCCCCCATGACAGTGCCATCCACAGATCCCCCATCACAGTGTCATCCACAGATCCCCCATAACAGTGCCATCCACAGATCCCCCTCATGACAGTGCCATCCACAGATCCCCCACCCATTACAGTGCCATCCACAGACCCCCCACCCATGACAGTGCCATCCACAGATCCCCCATCACAGTGTCATCCACAGATCCCCCATAACAGTGCCATCCACAGATCCCCCTCATGACAGTGCCATCCACAGATCCCCCACCCATTACAGCGCCATCCACAGATCCCCCACCCATGACAGTGCCATCCACAGATCCCCCATGACAGTGTCATCCACATATCCCCCTCCCCATAACAGTGCCACCGACAGTTCCCCCTGAACAGTGCCATCCACAGATCCCCCTCCCCATGACAGTGTCATTCACAGATCCCCCCATAACAGTGCCTTCTACAAATCCCCCACCCATGACAGTGCCATCCACAGATCTGCCCCATGACAGTGTCGTCCACAGACCCCCCCCCCCATAACAGTGCCATCCCCAGACCCCCCCCATGACAGTGCCACCCACAGATCCCCCCCCATGACAGTGCCATCCACAGATCCCCCACCCATGACAGTGCCATCCACAGATCCCCCACCCATGATAGTGCCATCACAGATCCCGCCCCCCCCCCCCCCATGATAGTGCCATCACAGATCCCGCCCCCCATGATATATCATTCATAGTAACAGAAACAAAATAACAGAAGCCACACTGTGCTGTGCATGCTGGCAACTACTACATGACCGGTGAGCCCAAGCCCCTTCCCAGTATATAATCCCAGTCTCTTCCCAGAATTAATTACTAACGAGGAGACACTGTGGAAAGTCTGCACTTTCCCAACACATTCATTAGCAATGCATAATGGGAGAAAGCAGATTCCTGTCCCTCCGAGGACTCTCAGGAGTCTCGCACACGTGAGAGCCGCAGCCCATGTGCCTCACCTGAGTCATGGTCAGCATCCCATAATCCATCCAGTCCTATGCAAGGTAAGAAGGTCCCCCGGGTGCGGTAGTCAGCGACACAGTCCCTGCACTCGGAGACTTTATGCCCAGGACGACATGAACTTGTGTCTCCTCCCAGCCTATGAGAAGTGAGCGACGGCTTCTCTCGCACTCTGGGAGCCGGGACAGCGGCGACCCGCAGCTCAGCCAATCAGCGCCGAGGAGGGGCGTGGTCTACGATGCTATGAGGCGGATTATGGAGAGGTTAGAATATATCATCGGGCAAACTAGGCATTTTGCCGCCCCATTGGCAAGTGCCGCCCTAGGCAAATGCCTTGTTTGCCTCGTGGTAGATACACCCCTGGTGGCCTGTACCACAAAATAAATAGAGCAGCTGGTTGAGAATGCATTTTACCTCTCCATTCATTCTCTATAGGACTGCTGGAAATAAACGAGAAAAAAAAAACAGAGAAAGGTTACAAGATATAAAAAGTAACAATGTCATTGTTTTATCTTCCTTGCTCTGATTTTGTTACTTTCTTTGTTACAGTTTGAAGCGTCCTGTCCACAGGGCCTGTGTCCCGGATGGAGTTTGCTCATAAAGGGAGAGACAGGTTCAGCTGAGAATGAGTAAGATGCTAATTCACTCTGTGCTTCCATCACTTTCCATCCTCCTTAGGTCAAAAATGCAGAAGTAGATGGCAAGCTCTTCATCCAAGACACTTCATTCATGTCTCCTGTCCACTCACTTTTTGTACAGATAAGGCTAAAATGTTGTAAAGCCCTATTTTGAGATTTTGAAGCCAGAATTCGGGAGTGCAGGGATGGATACATTTACCCCATAAATTTAAAGGGCTTGTCCCGTGAAAAATAGTCTACATTTTTTTCAAGCAGCTCCTGGATCTGAATAGTTTTGTAATTACATGAAATAAAAAATGTAGTATAGACACTGAGTTACTCAGTTAAATGCACATGTATGGCGCCACCTGCTGTTCATTCTTCTCTCTATCCCCCTCAATAACATTCATGAGGAGGACGCACATGCTCAGCAATGTTATTGAGCAGCAGCAAAAAGGACATTCTTCCTGAGCTGCAGAAGAAAAGACACTCCTCCTGGACTGAAGCAGAAAAGACACACCCCTAAGCTGCAACAGAAAGAGCACACCCCTGGCACTGGAGAAGAAAGGACACTTCTACTGAGCTGCAGCAAAAAAGGACATTCTTCCTGAGCTGCAGAAGAAAAGACACTCCTCCTGGACTGAAGCAGAAAAGACACACCCCTAAGCTGCAACAGAAAGAGCACACCCCTTGCACTGCAGAAGAAAGGACACTCCTCCTGAGCTGCAGCAAAAAAGGAGGCTCTTCCTGAGCTTCAGAAGAAAGGACACTTCTCCTGGACTGAAGCAGAAAAGACACACCCCTAAGCTGCAACAGAAAGAGCACACCCCTGGATGCAGAAGAAAGAACACTCCTCCTGAGCTGCAGAAGAAAAGACACTCCTCCTGAGCTGCAGCAGAAAAGACACACCCCCTGAGCTGCAACAGAAAGGACATACCCCTTGTACTGCAGAAGAAAGGACACTCCTCCTGTGCTACAGCAGAAAGAACATTGCGCCTGTGCTACAGCAAAAAGGGCACTCTTCCTAAGCTGCAGAAGAAAATACACTCCTCCTGGACTGAAGCAGAAAAGACACACCCCTAAGCTGCAACGGAAAGAGCACACCCCTTGCACTGCAGAAGAAAGTACACTCCTCTTGTGCTACAGCAAAAAGAACAATGCTCCTGAGCCTCAGCCGCACTCCTCCTCAGCTGCAGAAGAAAGGACATTCCTCCTGTGCTACAGCAAAAAGAACACTGCTTCTGAGCTGCAGAAGAAAGGGCACTCCTCTTGTGTTGCAGAAAAAGGAACACTCCTCCTGACTTTTGGCACAAAGGACACTCCTCCTGAGCTGCAGAAGAAAGTACACTCCTCCGGAGCTGCAGTAGAAAGGACACAGACCCTGAGCTGCACAAGAAAGGACACTCCTTCTGTGCTACAGAAGAAAGGACATTCATCCTGAGCTGCAACAGAAAGAACACATCACTGGGCTGCAGCAGAAAGGACACACACCCATGAGCTGCAGCAGAAAGAACACACACCCTGAGCTGCAGAAGAAAGGACATTTCTTCTGTGCTGCAGCAGGAAAGACACATTCCTTGAGAAAGGAATAGCCCCCTGAGCTTTCAGCTTGATATAAATCTAGCAGAGCAATGAATGGGGAGATGTTGGTATCCATCTGAGGTACAGGGCTGGTTCTAGCTTTGTTAGAAAGAGACTTTCATCTATTATATGATGGCTTATTCTCTTTTTTTTTTTTTTTTTTTGCATTTATCATGCGATAACCCCTTTAAATGATACAATTCTGACTGCCTACATCTACCACTAGAGGGAGCTTTTCCTAAGAAGAATACAACTAAATGTGCACCCCTGTGGTGCAACGTTGTCATGAAACATGGCAGACGACGATATTCAAATGTATATAGCGGTCTATACAAATATATTATTCCCAACTTTGCTGAAATGTCCAGGAGGCTCCCAGAAAAAGGGGCGACCTCCGGACTCCTGGAGGAGCTGGAAAATTGCAGGGTGCTGCATGGAGGACTGGTTTCTTCCAAAAAGCAGCCCTCCATGAATTGCATCTGTATGTGGCTCCAGGATGCTGCGTCATCAGATTTGTACATTGAGGGGACGCCCAAAGCTTGTTTTTAATGATTTTATATTAAAAAATATATTATATTATTTATACTATAGATAGTGGTTGGATGGGGCGGGGGCACTGATATACGGGGGAATGGGACATTATAACAGATATAATAATACTACATCCTCTCAGTGTAACATTTGACTTGTGTACCCTTTATTAACAGCTTTGAAATCAACTTCCTCACAGACTCGGGAGACCAGATTGCTTTCCATTTTAATCCTCGTTTTTCTGAGGGCAGCATTATCTGCAATTCATTCTTATCAAGCCACTGGGGACAAGAGGAGCGCACAGATACTTTCCCCATGGAAGCAAATGAGCCTTTCCAGGTAAGATTTAACTGAATAGAGACTGTGATTTATGCACTGCTATTGACTCAGTGACCCAGTGGTTCACTGCTAAAGGGGGTTTCCTGTTGCTGTAATGTATTGCAATCCTTAAAGGTATATGTTGTTAAAGTGCCAGCGCTCAGCTACTGGGGGTGGAGGGGGGCTGTGGACTGTGTGCAATCTGTGTGGGAGAGGTGAGGGAATCAACAGACAGGGTTACACCAGCTCTGTGAACCAGGTACAGCCAGAAATGTGACTGAATAGGTGCCAGCCTCTGAGGAAGACAAGAACGGAACTTAATGGAAAGTAGAGTGGCCAGGGGAGAGTGCCTGGACAAAAATCCAGAGAAGGTAACACATGTGTCAGGCTACAGACTTCACTGCATATTGGATTGGGTTAGTAGCTTCAGGCACCCTTCCATTTGCAAGCGACAGACTGGACTACACCATGCAGCTGGGTATTGTAGAAATATTGAGTGGGTAAAAGAATATTAAGAGAGAGAGAGAGAACTGCACCTCATTGGCCAGATTGGGAAGACTGGTTGGTTTATCTGGAGAGAGACTCAGAGGGGGTCACTACATGATCCTTCCACCTATACACAGCCATTGGGGAGAATTACATGATGCACTCTAAAAAAAAACTGTGCCTACCCGTACAAGTATGTGTCTGAACTGCCCAAGTTTCTAGTGAACTGTTTTTGTTACACCCACACCAACCTCATCATTGTACAGCACTGCTATGTTAGACAAGAGATCCCTGCATTGCACCCCAGGACCCACCTACATCACGGGCACCCCACCTACCACCAGGCAGTAGATCCCCGAACCAGGAGGGCAAGAAAGAGTGCACCCCTCCCTTTATGGTTCTCAGCTCAGGGAGAACTGAAGAGGACGATAGCCACCATGAGGGCTACTACCAACATGGGCATTCCACTACCACTCCCACCTGGGTTGTTGCATTGACAACGTTGGGCAAGACTAGTGCCCAGAATCCCCGGTTTCATGCCCAGCAATAAGCAGCATGCTTTCACCCCGGCTAGTCATTATAGATTGGTCTTTCTGCCAGATGCCCATACAGTATGCACGTGTGTGCATAGGTATTCATGTTTGTAGGTCCCCACGGAAAATAATTAAATGGGCCCACAACTATGGTACCAGGTTGTTCATTCGGTCTCTCCATGATCCTTGGGCTAGAGCCCCAATATTTGGTGGAGAGAAGAGTGCGACACAGATTCCCACCACCCAGTGGCAAAGAGAATGGACCATGTCCCGCTAAGGGTCCCATGGGAGTTTTGCGGTCTACCTCTATGACACGTACATGCTTGTGCATATAACATATGTATTTCTGTCATCTCTTTTTTTTCTTTTAGATTGAAATCTACTCAGACAGAGAGAACTTCCAGGTTTTTGTAGATGACAGTAAGATCATCCAGTATCGGCACCGCATGAAGCAGTTTACCGCCATAACCAAAGTGCAGATTCTCAATGACATCCATATCTCCTCCGTGGAGATCGCAAGACGAGAGCTGTATGAGTAGCTGGTGACCAGAACCAAACATTGCCCAAATAGATAAAACAGCCATTCTGTGTTAGGGGTATGATCTAAAGCAGGGGTCAGCAACCTTCGGCACTCCAGTTGTTGTGGAACTACAATTCCCAGCATGCTCTATTCATTTCTATGAGAATTCTGAGCACGGCAAGTATGCATGCTGGGAGTTGTAGTTTTGCAAAAGCTTGGGCGCCGGTGGTTACCTACGCCTGCTCTAAAGTCTGGGGCGTAGCTAGAGGCTCATGGGCCCTGGTGTAAGAGCTCAGCTTGGGCAACCCTTCCCTCAGTGCTTTTTGGCAAAGGGCAGGGGAACACATAGCCTTCCTGCTGCCTGAGGCCAAAATTGAAATGGCAAACCTTCCGGGCCCCTAAGACTCCTGGGCCCGGAAGCGAATGCTACCTCTGCAGACTGCACCCCCTATAACTACGCCCCTGTACAGTCTCTTATGTTTACAATGGATGACTAGCCGTACATTCCATACAAAAAAATGCTAATAAAGTAACAAGTGCCAATAATTAAGAAAAGTCAGTGTCTGAATGATCATTGTGACGGCCCTACGTCCTTGTTCAGACTCCTCCTCGGCCACCAGGAATTCCATCTAGTGTAAAACTGTAAATAGAAGACAGCGAGGAGGCGGAAGAAGGGTTGGGAGGGGGATAGAGCTGCAGTGATAGAGAAATACGGCTTGTGTGGGAAGAGAACTATTGCTGTTAGAGGCAGTACCATTAAGGGTCCATTCACACATCCGCAATTCTGTTCCACATTTTGTGGAACGGAATTGCGGACCCATTAATTTCAATGGGGACAGACGATGTCCCGCCCGGGTCTGCAATCGCGTTCCCGAAAAAAATAGAACATGTCCTATTCTTGTCTGCAATTGCCGACAAGAAAAGGCATTTTCTATGTAGTGCCGGCGATGTGCGAACCGCAAATTGCGGAACGCACATCACCGATGTCCGTGTTTTGCAGATCCGTGAATCCGCAAAACACACACGGACGTGTGAATGGACCCTTAGCCATAGATATATAACAACCCCTAGGAGCCACTAGTTGATATACGGTAGTCAGGTGACATTTTTTAAGGGGTTGCTCAGTTTAGAACATGCATATTTACACACTGTCATTTAGGGGTCTGGAACTTCTGCTATTCCAGCTGTTGTGACACTACAACTTCCAGCGTACACGTTTGGCCGTCTGCTCTCTGACCCATACCCTAATAGATAATTATGCTTTTATTCAGAAGTGTCTTCCATTCAGGACCCTCATTGATCTGGCAGAGCAAAGGGTGGCTTCAGAACAATCACTCCCTGGAGCACCCAGCACATCCCTGCATTACACAGACAGTATCATTTCAATTGGAACTGTGCGATACTTGTTTTCCCCTGTAGGGGCGCTGTAGGGAAGTTTGAGACCTATTCGATCACAGATTATAGCTGATCACTGAGGGTCACAGCATAAAGACACTTTGTCCAAAGGATGTCCCCTTTTTTACCTGAAGGTTCTTTAACGCCCCAAAGCCCTGGACACCCCTTAAATAACCCACAGGTTCTTTAAAGGCGTGTTCTGGGAGTAAAATATTGATGACCTATCCTCAGGATAGGTCATCAATATCTGATCAGTGGGTGTCCAAAACCCAGCACCGCCACCGATCAGCTGCTTGGAGATTGCCACGACGGCACAGCATGCAAAGCACAGCACCACACATTGTAATAGTGGATGTGCTTGGTATTGCAGCCCAGGACCATTCACTTCGGCACTGCAGCTGCTGTGAAACTACAACTCCCAGCATACAACATGCTCGCCTATTCTTCTTACTCCCATAGAGGTGAATTGGGCATTATGGGAGTTGTAGTTTCAGAACAGCTGGAACTGATTCCTGACTTAGGCCATATGACTGATGAATGGGACATCACTGGCCTAGGAAGAAGCCGCAGAACTCGATAGAGCACCGCAGCTTCTTCAAACAGCTGATCGGTGGGATGTTGGACCAGATGTAGCACCCTTACTGATCATACATTACTGACCAATCCTGAGGATAGGATTTTTCCGTCTATATAGCTTTATGAGGGTTTGTTTTTTTGCGGGACAAGTTGTAGTTTTTAATAGCGCCATTTTGGAGTGCACATAACTTTCTGTTTAACTTTTATTAACTCTCTGCCACTGCGTTTTTACGTTATAAATTTTGTGGTGTTCATTTTTCGGTATAAATAACATAATATCTTTATTCTCTGGGTCAGTACAATTACAATGATACCAAATACATATAGTTTTTTTTTACGTTTTACAACTTTTTTGCAATAAAACCCCTTTTTTTAAAAAGAAAAAAAGGTTTTTGCATTACTGCTTCCCAAGACCCATAACTTTTTTTAGTTTTCTTTCTATAGAGTTGTGTGAGGGCCTGTTTTTTGCAGCACGATTTGTATTTTTCATTGGTATCATTTTGTAGTAAATGGCTCTTTTTATTCGCTTGTTATAACGTTTTTTCGGTGGCAACTAAGACTTAGGCCTCTTTCACACTTGCGTTGTTAGGATCCGGCGTGCACTTCCGTCGCCGGAATGCACGCCGGATCCTGCACAACGCAAGTGAACTGAAAGCATTTTGAAGACTGATCAGTCTTCAAAATGCTTTCAGTGTTACTATGGCAGCCAGGACGCTACTAGCGTCCTGGTTGCCATAGTAGCAGTGGGAGCGGGGAGCGGCATGCACATCTGCGGCGGCTCCCGGGCGCTCTGAATGACGCCAGAGCGCCCGCAGCATGAATCACGTGATCCGTGCGATCACGTGATCTATGCAGTGGGGCGCCCTGACGCCATCCTAGAGCGTCCCGGGAGCCGCACGGAATGTAAGTATGCTGCTCCCCGCTCCCCTACTTCTACTATGGCAACCAGGACTTTAGCGTCCTGGCTGCCATAGTAACCATTGACAAAAAGCTAAACGTCGGTTCCGGCAATGCGCGGAAACGACGTTTAGCTAAAGGCCGGATCCAGACTAATGCCCTTCAATGGGCATTAATTCCAGATCCGGCGTTGCGGCATGTCTTCCGGATTTTTGGACGGAGACAAATCCGCAGCATGCTGCGCTTTTGTCAACGTCCAAAAAACGTTGACATACTGAACAGAAGACATCTTGATGCATCCTGAACGGATTTCTCTCCATTCAGGATGCATTGGGATAATCCTGATCAGTAGCTTTCCGTCCTAGAGACCCGAGGACGGATCTCTAGGACGGAAAGCTAAAACGCTAGTGTGAAAGAGGCCTAAATTAGCAATTCTGTCCTTTTTTTTTATTTATTTTTTTTGGCGTTCACCGTAGGGGATAATTTATTTGATATTTATGTAGTCCGGGTCGTTACGGACGCGGCAATAATTTTTTTAATGGAATTTTTTTATTTAATAAATTTGATAAATGTGTTTTTTTTTTTTTTACCACTTAATAGTCCCACAAGGAGACTATAACAGACAGTATTTTGATTGCTTTGAAAATGCAATGCACTGTCCCTTAGTGACTGCCATAAAAACACGTATGGGTGGTCACTAAGGGGTTAAACCAGCCTGGTGGGGCTCATCAAGCTGATTAAAACTACATCTTTCTTTTGTCTGTATGCTAAACAGTTGCAGAGAAATCAGCATTTTTATTGATATGCAAATGAGTATTTAAAGCACCAGGGGGCGGAGCTGAATCCTTTCAGCACTGCTTTGTAACGCCCCCCTGTGCTCCAGACACTACCCCCGCCCCTAGATTGACAGGGCTAAACATGTGGAAGGCAGAGCTATGTCCTATTATCTACATATCATATACTCTATGTACTATACCTTCACCACACTGAGATCTACTCAGAAAGCTGATATACATATTACTGCTTAATTCACAGGGAAAATATATATGATTATAAAGACACCAGTAATGTGTGTTAGCTTATATGTGGGAGGGGCCAGGGGAGTGTGCAGACCACAGGGGGTATTACGAAGCAGTGCTCAAAGGATTCAGCCCTGCCTCCTGGTGCTCGAATTCTCATTTGCATATGAATAAAACACAGATATCTCTGCAGCTATTTAGCATACAGACATAAGAAAAGGATGGTTTTAATCGGCATGATGAGCCCTACCAGGCAGTATGTCTGGTTTAATAGGGTTAATCCTGGTGACAAAGCCGCTTTAAGTCACCTATAAAACCCTTTGTGGGAAACTTTTCGGGAAGGACGTACACTGGCAATGATTACAGATATAGAGATTATAGGAAAGTTGACATTTTTGATTTCAGACAAAGTTTAAACTTTTCATATCAATCATTTCCATTCTTTCCATTCACATCATGCAAATTTGCCCGAGCAATCTCTGTAGACGTTGCGGATGCAGAGAGATCTGTGTCGGTCCAACACAGCAAAATCTCATTTAGGATAAAAAGAATCTATAAAGAGTTAGGACATTGTGTGACTCAGTCTCTGCATCCAGCGCGTTTCGTGACATTTGTCTTGTAACATTTCCATTACTTTCATTATTTTGTACTTGACTAGAAAGGGTGTCCCACTATGAATACACCCCGCCGTTCCGATCTGATCCCGCACAGAAGAGATGTATTCTCCGTTCCCCAGGGATCTCATCATTACATGCCTGATGGATGAATCGACTGAAATGCACGGCTTTCGTTAACGGTGACAATCATTTCTCGGATGCAAATCAAAAGGCATTAACCTGAGCAAAATGGATGCGGCAGTCACACCATGATTCGTTGTAACATTGTAAAGCTGAATTCTTATTTCATGGGAGGAAAGAAAGATAATTCTATAGGCTAATTACCTGTCAAAGGCAAAACAAGAATTTCCGAAGAAGGTCTGGCTGAGCCCTTAGCACCTTATTGTTAATGCGTAAGAATGGGTAAGTGGAGGGGCTCACTCTTACCCCAACGCTAATTGGCTGCAATATCTTTGCCGGAATAAAATTCTTATTAAGTCAGAGTAGAGAGTGGCTATAAAGAGCGTCTCTCACTCTGGAAGACCCGGCATGTCCATGGAGTTCATGGACGTCCAGGGGTGGACTGGGAACATAAAGTGTTCCTGGAAAAAAAACTAAAAGGGGCCCCGTGTTGTAGGCGAATCCAAACTGACATAAGGCAGGGCAACACAATACAACAGCAATATCTGCAAAATACTGCCTCACCAGAACCAAATACCGCAGTGCAGCACAAAATACTGCCCCAGCAGAACCAAATACCGCAGTGCAGCACAAAATACTGCCCCAGCAGAACCAAATATCACAGTGCAGCACAAAATACTGCCCCAGCAGAACCAAGTACAACAGTGCAACACAAAATACTGCCCCAGCAGAACAAATACCACAGTGCAGCACAAAATACTGCCCCACCAGAACCAAATGCCAAAGTGCAGAACAAAATACTGCCCCAGCAGAACAAATACCACAGTGCAGCACAAAATACTGCCCCACCAGAACCAAATACCACAATGAAGCACAAAATACTGCCCCAGCAGAACCAAATACCACAGTGCAGCACAAAATACTGCCCCATCAGAACCAAATACCACAGTGCAGCACAAAATACTGCCCCAGCAGAACCAAATACCACAGTGCAGCACAAAATACTGCCCCAGCAGAACCAAATACCGCAGTGCAGCACAAAATACTGCCCCAGCAGAACCAAATACCGCAGTGCAGCACAAGATACTGCCCCAGCAGAACCAAATACCGCAGTGCAGCACAAAATATTGCCCCAGCAGAACCAAATACCGCAGTGCAGCACAAAAATACTGTCCCATCAGAACCAAATACCGCAGTGCAGCACAAAAATACTGCCCCACCAGAACCAAATTCCACAGTGCAGCACAAAATACTGCCTCATCAGAACCAAATACTGCAGTGCAGCACAAAAATACCGCCCCAGCAGAACCAAATACCGCAGTGCAGCACAAAATACTTCCCTAACAGAACCAAATACTACAGTGCAGCTCAAAATACTGCCACCCTGCCACAGTATTCAACTATATCGCCTTCCTGAGGACAACTATACAATATGTACCTGGTGCTCATAGCATAAATTAATAATGAGAGCATCAGATTGTTATGTACCCGGCTGGCGGCCATGTGGAGGGCTCAGGTGGGCCTATGGGCCTTAGCTCACCTGGAAATTTCCCTGTACGGTTTATGGCCAGTCCGCCCCTGTGGAAGGCTCATTCATTTTAATGGGACCTGTGCAATTTGCTGGCACCCTAATAAACTGTAACAGGATTTAGTGGCTCACCTATCTGCAAACATAGAATGGTGCACACCCCTGGTCTCACCTCCTGTCTCGGAGTCTCCTAGCAAAGTTGGCGTCTCACGTGACTTGCGGCCGCTCACGTGTCTCGGAGTCTCCTAGCGAAGTTGGTGTCTCACGTAACTTGTGGCCGCTCACGTGATAGTGTCGTCACGTTGTAGGCCGTTCCTTTCCCAGGTCCTGCCAGGTAAAGTTGATGTTTCAACGTGACTGTCTGCTCCTCTTGTGTTAGTGCCGTCACGTTATGGGCCGTTCTTTTCCCAGGTCCTATCCGGCAGCTGTAGAAGAATGGACAATACTGAAGTATAGCTAGTCCTTGCTGGTAACTCCAGTGTTGTTAGCGGCTTTGTTCTTTAGTCTGCGGAGCACTCCATACGCGTTTCGGGGATACTCCCCTTCCTCAGTGGTGGTGCCCGCAGAATAACCTGTGCCCTTCTATAATCTTAATTGTTTCCGATTAAAGTTGATTTGAAAAACTGGGGTGGATTGTCATTCCAAACTCAGTTACGGAACATTCTGGGCCAAACTGGGCCGAAAGAGGTTGCCGCTATGGGCGTAACCTCATATAAAGGATAATCATTGTAGTACAATGTAAAAAAATGTAAAAAAAAATACAAAACGAAAGACAAAAGATATACATTTGGAGAAAAAGATATACAGTTGGAGAAAAAAAACGCGATAGTACACATACATGTTTATATATGATACCATATTTAAAAATTAGAGGATGGTATATTGAGAGAAAGGTAGTATATAAAGAGCCAGGTAACCTATTTGAATTCATTAGCACAGGTCCAATTGTTTCCAGATATTGAGTGCCCCCCACTATCATTTATTCTTTTATGTTTACCCTAATAAACTGTACAAATAAAACACCAATAAAACATTAAGGGGGCTGCAATTTTCTCTTCACAGTTTTTATAGCACATTAAATAATGCCAGTAAGTCCCTCTAAAAACATGGCCGCGTATGGCTGTGTTGACAGGAAAAGAAAAAAGTTTTTAGAAGGCGGTGAGAAACAAAAATGAAGACATCATCAAGCTTTATCTACAGGAGACTGGAAAATCCCAGTAGATCGGTGACTAACCTTCATGGGTTAATTTTCAAATGTGCATTTTTCATTTTGTCCAGGTGGTGGCGGTAGAGTATACGGTTTTACGATCCCAAATAGCAGACCTCGCACATATTTATTCCGAGTAAATGTATTTCGGATGGAGATTGACGGGAAGAAATGACAGATTTCAAATGAAATGCAGGCTTTTTTATGATAAGAGCACAAAGTATTCTGAAAACGCTTAAAAAATTCTAATTATCTGCCATATGTCTACTTCTGATAACTGGTGCAGATGGTGGCCGTCCTATTTCACTTACATGAGAACCATTATTTCTGCGTGTAAGCGCGTCACGTTCGTGACCTTCACATCATCTCACTAAAACTGCTTAACCTTTACCAGTCGCTTACAAAGAAAGTAAAAAAAAAAAAACAGGTTTAGATTCACTCTTTATAGGTTTACTGGTTTTATACTGATATAGGACAAGCAGTAACCCCATTACAGTGCCCCCAGAGTCAGGCCAGTCACACTGTCACCTTACAGTACCAGGCACAGTGTCCCCATAACAGTGCCCATGTAACAGTACCAGTCATAGTGCCTCTATAACAATGCCAGTCACATTCTCCCTTTACAGCACCAACCCTAGTATCCCCATAACAGTGCCCGTATAGCAGCACCAGTAAAAGTTCCCATATAACAATGCCTGTCATATTCTCCTCTTACATTACCAATCAGGGTGTATAACAGTGTCCATATAGCAGCACGTCACAGTGCCAGCTAGAGTCCCCATAACAGTGCCCAAAAAGCAGCACCAGTTGTAGTGCTCCTATAATAATGCCAGTTACATTCTGCCTTTATAATTCCACCTAGAGTCCCCATAACAGTGCCCAAAAAGCAGCACCAGTTGAAGTGCTCCTATAATAATGCCAGTTACATTCTGCCTTTATAATGCCACCTAGAGTCCCCATAACAGTGCCCGAAAAGCAGCACCAGTTGTAGTGCTCCTATAATGATACATTCTTCCCAGTACCAACCCTAGTGTCCCCATAACAGTGCCCGTATAGCAGCACCAGTAAAAGTTCCCATATAAAACAATGTCTGTCATATTCTCCCCTTACATTACCAACCAGGGTGTCCCTATAACAGTGCCTGTATAGCAGCACCAGTAAAAGTGCCCATATAACAATGCCTTTCATATTCTCCCCTTATAGTACAAACCACAGTGTCCCCATAACAGTGCCCATGTAGCACCAGTCACAATGCCCCGGCCCCCTATAACAATGCCAGTCACATTCTCCCCCTAAAGTGCCAACCCTATTGTCCCCATAACAGTGCACTTATAACAATAGCAGTGACATTCTGCCCTTATGAAATACAGGTGCCCAATGAAATACAGGTGGCCAAAGAAAGTAAGACCAACCCCAAAACATTCTTCAAATACATAAGTGCAAAAAAAACAAGGTCAGAACATGTGGGGCCCCTAAATGATGGTAACGGGTGTTGGTCACCGGGGATCAAGAGAAGGCAGAGCTCCTAAGTGTTTTTTTTTTTAGCTCTGTATATACAAAGGAGAGGGTATCTCATGAGGGTAATGCCACTGGTGTAACATAGTAACATAGTATAAAGGACCGAAAAAAGACATTTGTCCATCCAGTTCGGCCTGTTTCCTACAAGTTGATCCAGAGGAAGGCAAAAAAAACCCTGTGAGGAAGAAGTAAATTTTCCCCACTTAAGGGGAAAAAAATTCCTTCCCGACTCTAATCAGGCATCAGAATAACTCCCTGGATCAACGACCTCTCTCTAGTAGCTATAGCCTGTAATATTATTACACTCCAGACATACATCCAGGCCCCTCTTGAATTCCTTTATTGTACTCGCCATCACCACCTCCTCAGGCAGAGAGTTCCATAGTCTCACTGCTCTTACCGTAAAGAATCCTCTTCTATGTTTGTGCAGAAACCTTCTTTCCTCCAGACGCAGAGGATGTCCCCTCGTCACAGTCACAGTCCTGGGGATAAATAGATGATAGTGTAAATACCTCAAATAACATACTTAAATGTCTGACTGTAGATATGGTCCTAAATAAGACAGACCCCTTACAAAAATACCAGTAAATTTCTCTCTTTACGAGACCGACCATAGTGACCCTGTAACAGTGTCACTAAAACAGTGCCAGCCACAATACCCATAAGGCTGCTGGTGAGATTTTCTCTTTACATGCCACAGTGATATCATAGCAGTTCCACTAAAAGCCGTAGTCATAGTGTCCCTATAACAGTGCCAGTCACCTTGTTTACCATGACAGCGGCCCTATAACAGCACCAACCACAGTGCCCTTATGACAACATGAGATACATTCTCCCTTTACAGTACCAGCCATGGTGCCCCCATAAGAGCACCAGCCATAGTTGGCGACAGACTGGGTATGGGGTTTTTATGGGTTTTTTTATAGGCCATTAAACGGCACAAAGATTATGCTACATATGGGCCACTGTGGGGGGAATAGAAGGAAAAAAATATGATCTCTAAGCACGTTTTCCTATCAACACCATATATTTGATGGATCAAGAGAATGAGACTGAGCCGCAATACCAGACACAGCCTATGGGCAAGGGTGGCGCTGTTTCTGGAATAAAGCAGCCAGGTTATTCTAATCTCCTGAAAGAGCATTCAACTTTAAATCCAAAGGTAAAATAAACTTGATATAAGGAATAATTTGCTTCTTTTTGCTTAAAAATAAACTAAGCTATAAGTGTGAGATAACCATCTGGTTCATTACAGTTATGTTTGGGGAAAACACATGATTATCAGTCACAGTATTTGTGCGGAAGAATAAATTAGCAACTGCCTTCGTATTCATTATGTATGAGTTACAGTATGTAAAGAACATAATTAAAGAAGCACTCATACATATAATGACAAATCACCAGCAATATTATAGCAGTGTCATTTATTTTATCCCGACTCCCGTTACATACATTTTAAACCATCTCATTATGGACAGACGTGTCACAGGGCAGGATCTCAGTCTCTCCTGTTTTGTTGACTTTCTGTGAATTACAAGATTGCATCATCACCAATCAGATCCCTCCTGACAGCTTTCACACACCAGGTTTCAGCCTCCTTGTTCCTCTGTATGTACCTTGTACCGGTAAAGGTGGCATTTCTGCCCTTTCTAAGAGACCAGTGTGCAGTGATTTAGTTGCCGAGTCCATACAGTGATTAGCTTTAGAATTAGAAGTCCTCTCTACTTCACATTACTTGTGTATACTATCTATGAGTGCTGTGTGCTGGATTTCCGGTGTATCCCCCCTGCCTCCTGCTTGTAAGAGCTGACAAGGAGAAAACTTTCACAATCAGGAGATATGGAGGACAGGCTGAAGCTGCATCACATTGCTTGTCTGTACTATCTGTGAGTGCTGTGTTTAGAATCTCTAGTGCATCATAGAAGATGCAGCTTCACACTGCTCCACCTGCCTCCTGCTTGCAATAGCTGACAGGGAGAAAACTATCACAAGCAGGAGGCAGGAAAGAGAGGCCAAAACTGCATCATATAGGATACACTGAGACTCTGTACTGTGAGTTAGGGGACAGAGGTATTATGTCACTAATCTACCACTAGTGTTGAGCGTGAATATTCGCAAAGCTAAATTTAATCGCGAATATCTTGATTTCGAGATTTCGCGAATATGTTGAATACATGACCCCATATTCGCCATTATGAATATTCGCTCTTAAGATGGATAGTGATAGGGAAACTGAATGTTGAAAATAAAAGATTCAGACATAATTCCCCCAACCGTAATTGCTTCCTATAGCAATTTCCACTATTTTGTCACCAGAGTATGCCAATCTAAAATTTGTATGCGCGTCCCAAGTAGAGATGAGCGAACTTTAAAAAAAAGTCCGGTGTTCGGCATTCGGGTTGTGGTAAGTCGCGCATCCCGTTATGGATTCCACTATAGCGGCATATGGAATCCATAAGGGGCGGCTGCCACCAACCCGAACTGTTGAACAGCCGAAGGACCTGGGGTGACGTCACCGTCATGTGATCAGTGCAGGGCGTGGCTCAGCACGGGATCAAATCCAGTGCTGAGCCACGCCCCCTGCACTGATCACATGACAGTGACGTCACCCCAGGTCCTTCGGCTGTTCAACAGTTCGGGTTGGTGGCAGCAGCCCCTTATGGATTCCATATGCCGTTATAGTGGAATCCATAACGGGATGCGCGACTTACCACAACCCGAACGCCGAACACCGGACTTTTTTTTAAAGTTCGCTCATCTCTAGTTCCAAGCTGTCAGGTACCAGCAGACGTAAAATTGCACAATCTAGTAGAATATGTCGAATATAGCGCTATATTTGTCAATTTCGAATATAGCACGATATTTGCCATATTCGTCAATTTCTAACCGCTATTGCCGCCTCGTGTCAAGGCTGTGAAATGCCTCATGCTGCGAAGCGATTAGTGCAAATATCAACTACCGAATAATCGCATATGCCAATTTCTGTCCCAAGTTTAATAACATTTCCCCGTCCCCGATCTCAATATACAAATCTAATCAATGGTTTAAATATTCCTGTCAGAGTAAAGACTTAATAGGTAAACACTGTCCTGCGAATGTTCGTCACTTGAATATTTGCATTAATCTATTCGCGGTTTGTATTCCCTTTCCTACCAAGCGTTAACAGGTTGTGTTAGACTCCAGTACGCTGCATGTATTGTGAAAATTCATATATGTCTTTTTAGCACGCGAATATAACTTGAAAAATTAATCGCAAGTCGTGATATTGAACGCGAAATAACGAATATTGCGAAATCGCAAATACATGACGAATATGATGCAAATTATTCGTCAAATATCGCGAAATCAAATATGGGTCTTTGCGCTAATCACTATCTACCACTAAGACTCAGAGCCAGTGCATTGTGAGGAGATAAAACCAGAGGCATACTGGAAAAAGTGTGGTACCCCAAAATAAACAGTTATGCAGGGAATTTGGAGCTCCGTATCAGACCATTCTGTCGAGTTCTGACCATTATAAAAATGTATTAAGAAGTGAATTAAAAAAAAATATTAGACCTTGTTACAAAGTTAACATTCGCATAGTAACATAGTTTAAAAGGCTGAAAAAAGACATCCGTCCATCCAGTTCAGCCTGTTATCCTGCAAGTGGATCCAGAGGAAGGCGAAAAAACCCCGTGAGGTAGAAGCCAATTTTCCTCATTTTAGGGGAAAGAAATTCTCTCCCGACTCCAATCAGGCAGTCAGAATAACTCCCTGGATCACCGACCCATCTCTAGTAGCTATAGCCTGTAATATTATTACACTCCAGAAATACATCCAGTCCTCTCTTGAATTCCTTTATTGTACTCACCATCACCACCTCCTCAGGCAGAGAGTTCCATAGTCTCACTGCTCTTACCGTAAAGAATCCTCTTCTATGTTTGTGTACAAACCTTCTTTCCTCCAGACGCAGAGGATGTCCCCTCGTCACAGTCACAGTCCTGGGGATAAATAGATGATGGGAGAGATCTCTGTACTGACCCCTGATATATTTATACATAGTGATTAGATCTCCCCTTAGTCGTCTTTTTTCAAAAGTGAATAACCCTATTTTTGATAATTTTTCAGGGTATTGTAGTTGCCCCATTCCAGTTATTACTTTAGTTGCCCTCCTCTGAACCCTCTCCAGCTCTGCTATGTCTGCCTTGTTCACAGGAGCCCAGAACTGTACACAGTCCTCCATGTGTGGTCTGACTAGTGATTTGTAAAGTGGTAGGACTATGTTCTCATCACAGGCGTCTATGCCCCTTTTGATGCAACCCATTATCTTATTGGCCTAGGCAGCAGCTGCCTGACACTGGTTTCTGTAGCTTAGTTTGTTATCCACTAAAACTCCTAAGTCCCTTCCCATGTCAGTGTTACCCAGTGTTTTACCATTTAATATGTACGGGTGACTTGCATTATTCCTTCCCATGTGGATAACCTTACATTTGTGAGTATTAAACCTCATCTGCCACTTCTCTGCCAAAGCCTCCAATCTATCTAGATCCCTCTGTTGCAGAAAACTGTCCTCTTCTGTGTTAATTACTTTACACAGTTTAGTGTCATCTGCACAAATTGATATTTTACTGTGCAAGTCTTCTACAAGATCATTAATAAATATATTGAAGAGGCTAGAGCCCAGCATTGACCCCTGATGTACTCCACTAGTGACAGTGACCCAATCTTAGTGTGTACCGTTAAAACCCTCTGTTTTCTATTACTGAGCCAGTTACTTACCCACATACAGACATTTTCTCCCAGTCCGAGCATTCTTATTTTATATACTAACCTTTTCTGCGGTACAGTGTCAAATGCTTTGAAGAAGTTCAGATATACGACATCCATTATTTCGCCGCAGTCAAGTCTAGAAATTACCTCCTCATAGAAACGGATTAGTTTGACATGACTGATCCCTCATGAATCCATGCTGATATGGCGTTATTTGCTTATTTTCATTGAGGTACTCTAAGATAGAATCTCTTAGAAAACATTTAAACAGTTTACCCACGACAAATGTTAAACTTACCAGCCTATAGCTTCCAGACTCTGTCTTTGACCCTGTTTTGAATATTGGCACCACATATGCTAAGCGCCAATCCTGTGGAACGCTACCTGTCAATATATAGTCCTCAAATATCAGAAATAAGGGTCTGTCTATGACATCACCTAATTCTCTTAGGATACGGGGGTGTATGCCATCTGGTCCTGGTGATTTGTCTATTTTCATCTTTTTAAAGCATTTCTTCCTGGGTCAGACAGGGCACTTTTAAAGGATAACTGTCACATTTAGACCCTAATTTTAATTTTCATATATGTAGTTACTAACAACATAATATTCCTGAATCAATAACTATTAGACTTACTTACCACATATTTAATAGGATTCAGTCCTTAGAAACCAGTCTGCATAAAGCTGCAATTTCACTATTCTGTTAAGATGGCTGCCCTCAGCCCTGAGACTAATCCATAGGATGCCTGCAGTCAAGTTAGTCAAGACCAGCACTGTATAGGGGGGTCTTGCAGTGAAGTTCCCAGGTCTGGCTGAAGCCTGTACTGTAGTCCTCCTGCAGCACAGAGGGGTTGCCCAAGCTCTCCTATTACCACATGATGCTTTCATTTATACACGGAGCAGGCAGCAGATCTTCCTTCCCCAGTCCTTTACCTCTGAGCAAACTGATAGACGGAAGAAGCCTAGCAACCTGATTTTAATCTCAGGTAACAATAGCCAATACTGGGGACAAAAATGTGGCTTTTAGGGGTTATCTATTAAACAATCAAAAATTAAAACAGGGCCAACAAGGTGATATTAATCACCAAAATCCAATAGTCAAAAAAAAAAATGCGACAGTTATCCTTTAATGGGGAATTTACATGTACATTCTGAATTTATTTGACAGTTTATTGAACTTAGTGAATACAGTGGAGAAAAAAATATTTAATAACTTCGTTTTTTCCTCATCGCTCTGTAAAGAGCCAACACTTTCTGTTTTAAAATTTTATCATTTACATAATTAGAGAACATTTTAGCATTAGTTTTGCTCTCTTTGGCACTAAGTCTCTCTGTCTTCAGCTTGGCTGCTTTTATTTGCCTTTCACATATTCTATTCTATATATTCTTTTCTTATAGTTTTTTTTTTAATGCTTCCTCGTTACAATCCTGTTTTAGGGATTTACCGTATTTTTCGCTTTAAAAGACGCACTTCCCCCCCCCCAAAGTGGGTCTTATAAAACGAATACTGATACTTCGCTGGCCGCTGGCCGCTAAGTATCAGTGTGGAGGGAGGAAGCGGGGAAACTCATGGCGGGGCCCGGTGCAGTGCTTCTACTCTAAAACACTGGGCCCCGCCGCAACTGTTGAATACTATATTGCCAATCACGCTTACTTAACTTACCTAACTACTACTATAATCGCACATCCATACATCATAGTACTGTACACGGCGCAGACCGCAGCTCCCTCGGTCATGCGCCGCTTGCCTGCCGCAGCTCCTTCTCATGCGCCGCCTGCCCCGCTCACTTTATGAATGAACAGGCAGGTGGCGCGAGAGGAGGGAGCTGCGGCAGGCGGGACAGGCGGCGCATGACCGAGGGAGCTGCGGTCTGCCCCGTGTACAGTACTATGATGTATGGATGTGCGATTATAGTAGTAGTTAGGTAAGTTAGGTAAGCGTGATTGGCAATATAGTATTTTACAGTTGCGGCGGGGCCCGGTGTTTTAGAGTAGAAGAACTGCACCGGAGCACTGCATGAGTTTCCCCGCCTCCTCCCTCCACACTTCTATCAGGGTATCTGCGGAGGACACTTTGGGGGATCTGTGGATGACACTTATGTCATCCACAGATCCCCATAAGTGTCATCTACAGATCCCCATAAGTGTCCTCCACAGATCCCCCAAAGTGTCCTCCACAGTTCCCCCAAAGTGTCCTCCACAGATCCCCCAAAGTGTCCGCCACAGATCCCCCAAAGTGTCCGCCACAGATCCCCCAAAGTGTCAGCCACAGATCCCCCAAAGTGTCAGCCACAGATCCCCCAAAGTGTCAGCCACAGATTCCCCAAAGTGTCAGCCACAGATCCCCATCAGTGTCAGCCACAGATCCCCATCAGTGTCAGCCACAGATCTCCCAAAGTGTCCGCCACAGATCCCCCAAAGTGTCAGCCACAGATCCCCATCAGTGTCAGCCAAAGATCTCCCATAACAGTGTGTCAACCACAGATCGCCTCCATAACAGTGTCATCAACAGATCCCCCCATAACAGTGCGTCATCCACAGATCCCTCCATAACAGTGTCATCCACAGATCCCCCATAACAGTGCATCATCCACAGATCCCCCATAACAGTGCGTCATCCACAGATCCCCCCCATAACAGTGCGTCATCCACAGATCCCCCCATAACAGTGTGTCCTCCACAGATCCCCCATAAAAGTGTCATCCACAGACAACCATTAGTTCAAAACCCACCAAAAGCACACCTTTTGGTTCAAAACATTTTTTTTCTTATTTTCCTCCTCAAAAACCTAGATGCGTCTTATCATCAGGTGCGTCTTATAAAGCGAAAAATACGGGTAATGCTTTTTTTTTGTCATTTATTGCTCTGTTTACATTCCTATTTATCCACATTGAGTTTTTTTTTTTCTTAGTTCCTTACCCTTTTATTCCCATAAGTGGCAGGTATGTACCGGTATGTACCTTTCACAATCAGAGTTTAGGATGGTTTTAAAAAGATCCCATTTTGTGGCTGCATTTTTATTTTTGAGGATGTTGTCCCAGTTAGTGAGGCCAATGGCTTCTCTTAGCTGGTCAAATTGAGCTTTTCTGAAGTTGGGTATTTTTGTGGCTCCCTGAAGAAAAACTCTTTTGAATGATAATTGAGATGGTTATTATTTTATTTTCACTATTTCCCAGGGGTCCCCTAACATGCATATCTGTTACTATCTGTTAACTTAATACTAATTAACTCAATTCACATTATTTAGAATGATGTCACACATGTTGATATTGTCACTTGCAGCTTCACACTGCTCCCCCTGTCTCCTGCTTCTATGACAGGGAGAAAACTATCACAAGCAGGAGGCGCGGAAAAGAAACTGAAGCTGCATCACTTAAAAATATACTGCCTCACATTGCTTCTCTAATCTATACCATCTGTGAGTGTGAGTATACCAGCATGCAATATATTATCTCCTCGCGTTTCTATATAACATGTAATACAGTAGAACGGCAAACATAAATCCATAAAAATAGCACAAGGCTGAAAAAAGCAATTTTAAAGAGTCACCATGGGCATTCCTTCCTAGCAACACCCATTTTTATTTCAAAGGAAAGATCAGTGATTACACATGCTGTTCTGCATCTGAACATCTGGGCAACCTTATACACATCTCCTAGGAACCATATCCAACCAAGAAGAGGACGGTACAGGTCTACTCACAGATTTACTCTGAGCTAAATGACAGCACCCGAAATGCTCTAGAAGAGACATTAATAACAGGAGCAGGACCTCTCCCACCTAAATTTAGAAGATATGATTTTTTAAACAGATCCAAATATGCTAAAATACTGATGGCTGTATCTAGAGCAACCTTGTATGACTTGGCTCTGAACATATTTAGAGCCAAGGGCAAAAACAGAGTAAGTACCCAAGATGACTTCAGAAGCTTTAGAAGGGAAGTCAGATGATTATTAGATTAATGTTGCACAGGAATATTTACACAATATACAGTAAATCACAAAAGTGAAATATTTTATTGCACTCAACCTCTTTGGTCGACCATCATGAGGCCTGTTCTGAGAGGAACCTTTCTTGTTAAACCGCTGTACAGTCTTGCAGCTCAGTTTCAGGGTGTTGGCAATCTTCTTATAGCCTCGGCCATCTTTATATGGAGCAACCATTCTTTTTTTCAGATCCTCAGAGCCATCTTTGCCATGAGATGCCATGTTGAACTTCCAGTGACCAGTATGAGAGAGTGCGAGAGCGATAACATCAAATCTAACACACCAATAGCCCAATTTGGCCATTTTTCACTTAGGGGTGTACTCACTCTTTGTGCCAGTGTGCAAATAAGTAGACCATCCTAAATGCTAATCATGAGAGATGGATATTTCTAATGTCTGTCTAAAGGATAAATTAAAGGTTCACATCCTCAGAATATCCTGAAATTCTCACTGTAGTGAGATGGTAAAAAGAGCTTCTTCAGGACTCTTCTCTGCAGAGAGCTAGAATGGGAGATGAGAAATTAGCTTAAAGGCCATGGATGATGAAGAGGACACCAGGATCTTCCATCATAAATAATATAACTTGGCACTCTCATGGGGCTTCCATTTTGATCTTTTTTCTGGGTACACCCCGATCTAGTGGATGACATTAATGTTTAATTTTTAAACAGCTCACTGTAAGTATGAGTGTAGTGCTCAATATAACTAAAAGGTGCATGAAATTTAGTGAACGGTTCATCTCATTAAGAGAAACACAGCTATTATTTTGCTGAAACATTCCTAACGCTGCCTGGTAGGGTTGAACCTTCTCATTAAAATGATACTCGTCTTGTGAAAAACGGTTGTTGCGTTTCTGAGTTGAAAAAAAAAAGACTTTTATTCTTTAAGCGCATGAAGGCTTCAGTGCACTGCGGGGGTGTGGTCTAGCTCCTCAGCTCTCTAGTGCTGGCCACGCCCCTCAGCTGCATAAAAAATAAAAGTATTTTTTCTTGGGAATGCCTGGTTTAATAGAGTTGATCCTGCTGACAAGTGCTCTTTAACCTGATTACACTGATTTGCGATGTCTACGTCCATACCACAGATCGGCGAGCATACACGGTACAATAACAAATAGATATTGTTCTTAATTGCAGGATCGTATTAGCTATTTATTCAACAAATTCATTTTTAACTGTGTTATGCCTCTAGAGTGAATGCTCCGGCCCAATCAATAAACTTCAATCAGGGTAATGTCAACTGAAATTACCTCTTTCCTAAATCAATAAGTGCCCGGTGAAATGCATGCATTTTGGCAATGAGTTGTATCACATAACACTAAATTGCTGGGAAAAGCAATCCTTCAGACGTCCTAAGCGTACTTAGCAGACCGCGTTCCCATAGCCACAGCCCCGTTATTGATAACGTCCAACAATGTACTCTTGTAAACGGCCGTCTTCTATATTTCAATGTTTCTGTGTCTGCGGCTGAAAAATTAAATTGTGTTTAACCAACCGAGCAGTTTATGGAACGTTCTCGTGGGAGAACATTGAGATCAATCATTTATTATTGAAGCGTTCATGGCTTGTGGTTTGTGAGTGAGAACACTTGACCCTTCCATTAAAGGGGCCTGATATGGATTGTACTCTGTGTGTATAGGTAAAGTTATGGGCCTTCTCTGACATACTGACCAACACTGTAGTTAGAAAATTCAGGGCATAAAAACCCTGCCCCAGGAACGCGCCGGTCCACCCACAACCACCCATTTATGGGCAGGGGTAATATAAGTCCCTGTCATTTTGGCAAATTTGCTGTTATTGACTGTCTTTGAAAGTTAGATGCTGAAGAGAAGAAAGGGGATAGTTGACGGTGCTGTGGACAGGGGGTACATCAGGGTCTGGATGAAGAAAACTCTTTACTGGTGACAGAAACAATGCATTTCGGGATCTGACTGATGCCTTCGTCAGGTAGGTACTTACCAATAAATGGGTTTCTTCATCTAGCTCGTCTGTACCTCCTGTACGCAGCACAATTGCCGATCCCCTTCCTTCTCTTTAGAATCTAGATGTGTAGTCCGGATTTCCTGCAGACGGAAGGGACGGAAAGCTGCAGCATTGATATCCTCCATTTGATGTGTGAACAGCTGTTGTGCACTTGGCCCCTGGCCCTCTCCATGACCCCCCCCCCTTCGTCTTGTGTTTCTACCCAGTGTGCTCTCTGCATTGTCTTATACCTTATCTCTGTAAAGCCTACGCTCCTGGTTTTGGCTCACAATAACTGATGGAAATCACTGACCAAAACACTGACGTGTGAATGAGGCTTTACAAGTGGCTCTGAAAATTAGGGACAGTCGCTGCGAACTGAGACAGTTGGCAACTATGCTTTGGGCTGACCAGAGGACATGATTCTGAGGTCCACTCGCCATCTACATAAGTCATGTGATGCCTTATACTTTTTGCTGTTATGACTGTACACACAGAACATATTATCAAAAGGTGTAATATGTTATTGGGAATTGTCCCATAGATCATAGTGGCAAGTGGTAGCCTTCAACGTTACCTCCAAAAGGGGTTGTCTTCTGCTGGACCTTTGGTTTCCATTGTGTCTGGTTCTTCCATTCTAGTTCTTAGGTGGGCCAGTCTTATCCAGGTCACATCTTTGCCTTTATCATGCTGGGTCCTTCAAGTACTGTGTAAGAGCTAACTTCCGCATGACCTATCAGTTTCTAAAATTATTAGGGTTGGTCATTTGACCCAATTTTTCCCCAAAAAAGTTTTGTGATTGGTTTCAGAAGACCAGAGAGAATAAGACATTTTTCAGACAATTGGGGAATGTGTGATTCGGGCTGAAGTTATTTATGCCTGAATCAAATCAGACGATGGAGTTAAAACATTCTGAGCTCTTTCTAGTATAATTTTACGGGATGTGTCTACAGGGGGTTTTGTATTCCGATGACAAGGGGGTTGCATGATGTGTTCGCACATAGACAATGCTTTATTATAATGATTTTCACTGTTCCTGGAAACCTTGGTACATTACCGCAGAATCTCACATTATATGTTTATCATTGATTTTCAAGTCAAGTATCATTGAAACCGCTGCTGGTGAATGCATATAATACAATATCATACAGTAAAATTAATTACATCAGTAGAAAGTATGACCTGCGGTATTATGTGGGGTAGACTATTCTATGTCAATGTTTCTAAGCCAAAGTAACCCCTACTCAGAAAGCTTTAATAATACATGTCTATTTTTACATTTTAAAGGAAATTCTTTTTAAATTGATGACTAAAGGTATAATCTGCGTCCATGCTTGTTACTACAGAGTACACGACCCTGAAACAACAATGGGCCACAATGTCCTAGCAGGAGACATCTCCATTCGGAGCCAATCATCTCTAGGGTCTATTTCTTATGAAATGGGTCACAAATTACAGATGATATGTTCTGTGTGTACGACACTACAAAATTAAATAGGACCTGACGCGTTCTGTATATGAAGCAACTCCCTGAGGAACCGGTGTAGAGGATAGGAGTGGTAGTGGCCCTGATGAAGTGTTGTGTCATGGTGTTCTCCCTCAGGTGGGATCAGTGCAACGGAATTATAATACTGAAGAAGGAGGCCAGAGGTAAACGTAAAGTCCTTTTTACTAAGTGCAAAGTAAAACTTGAAATACATACAGTAGCAGCAGCTTTTAGTGTAATTCTCTCTGGCACCAGCAAGGATATGGAGACAGGTTGGATGGCTGCAATTCCACACTTAGGTGATTCTGGTCTTATGGTTGTTTGGCGATGGGTGGCTTGGCTGTAGTCCCTCACCTTACAGCAGTGTCTGCAGATGCTGATGAAGCTACTGTCTGGAATCCCAAAGCTTCAATTAAGGACAATTGGAGTAGTACTCTCTGTAGATTAGGTAACAGGAGCAGGAGCTTTTCAGGTTGCTTCCTCTCCTCTCGGTCTCTGGACAGGAACTCCCCATCTTGGCAAGGAGCAGGTCCAGCCCACACCTACCAAGAGAGGAGGAAAAGGGTGGTTAACCCTGTCCCTGCCAACCTTTCCTTGCTGAGAACTATGGCAAGAAGGAAACAGTAAAAGACATAATGCATAACAGTCTGGGGCACTACATATAGATGGGGGGTGGTTGCTCTGGCGGGCCAATACTTTAAAGCTACAGAATCATATTGGGAATCTTTAGTTTATCTAGAGATCTGTAATTATAGACAATGCTTGAGGAAGTTCTTATTTAGGTGCATTTTAATTTCCCAAACCATTAGATATGTTAATGTTTACACCCAGACAGCCCTTTATCCTACTTCACAACTATTGAAAGCCCACAAGGGACAAAAGTAGAGTCAAGGGGCAATTTTGTTTTTACACTAAGCCATTCCTCTAACTCTGCCCAATGCCATACTATACACACCCAATATTGTGCAGTCCCCTTTGCGCCCCCACACAGTAGAATGCAGTAGTTATGCTTTAGTGCTTCTCATACTAAGACTGCCCTGCTAGTACCCCCACATGTATCCCCCTTTAGTGCCCCTATACAATAGTTATGCTCCCTTAGGGCCCTCCTACAGTAGTGTTACCCCCTTAGTGCCCCATTACAATAGGGCTGCCCCCTTAGTCCTAGCTTAAAATAGTGCTTTCCCTGTAGTATTAATAAAACAAAAAATAAAATAATAGTCACCCAGTTCCGTTCTTCCATTGACTGAAGCACATTCTGCTCATCCCAGTGACATCATCTCATATGCTGAGCTGAGAAGGATAGTGCACAGGCCGGGGAATGGTGGAGCAGGGAGCTGACAACTCCTTACTTCACCACTGCATTCAACTATATCTGCATCATCAGGATGCATACACAGTAGAAATCGGCACATGCCACAACTGTCCCAGGAGCGCCAGACAGCTGCTGAAATCCGTGACCGTCCTACCAAATCTGGGACCGTTGGCGCGTCTGCCTTTATGTATGGGTATTAGTATTTTATGATACACAGCAGTATTATGTGGGCACCATATGGTACTATCATTTAGATACATAATGAAGATATACATGAAGACATGGCATAGTCTGATGCACCACTGTACAGGGAAATACCTTCATAGGGATGCAGTGCTAAACCAGCCCTTGCAGTCCTTTCATTCTTAGGATCAGTGTCGGTCAATAAGGCTGGACAGCTACTTTTCAGCTACATACTACATTTACTAGGTGCCATACCAGCCTCTATTAAATTCAGGAAATGCAGCATACATATGGAACCTGCATTCTCTGAACATGCCGGAGGTCAGACTGGCACCTAAGAGGTATAATACCATGTGGGCTCAGCATGCATGTGGAACCTGCATTCTTTGAATTTAATAGAGCCCAGTATGGTACCTACTGAATGTAGTATTTAGTGTTAGGTTCCTGTCCTTAAGAGATCACCTTGACGCTGGCGGACAAGCACAAATCATTTTGTACAAAATGTATTTGCCAAGAATTTCACCTTTATAACGTAGCATTAGCATTAGTACATTTTCTATAGTGAGTATGGTATGATTGTTTTTAATTGATTATTTGTGTTTGCAGAGTGCTGTTGCATGGTGTTTGTCTTTGCTTTTGTGCTTCCATCCATGGCGACATGCACCTGAGCACTGGGATGAGCGGACTAACCCCCATTTTTCTCTTTGCTGTCTGCATTGGAGGTGTGGCTGACTCTGGTGGCCATGCACTTCTGATTAACCTGTCTGTTAATTAGTAAAAGTATAAAGCTGTAGCCTGCTCTCCCTGTATTTATTGGAGGCCATTTGGCACCAGGAGAGGCGGAATACAGAGTGGGCTCAGCATGCATGTGGAACCTGTACTCTCTGAACATAACAGAGGCCAGGGTGGTACCAAAGAGGTATAATATAGTGTGGGCCCAGCATGCACGTGGAACCTGCATTCCCTGAATTTAATGGAGGCCATTGTGGCACCACAAAACGTATTATACCGTATGTGCTCAGCATGCAAGTGGAACCTGCATTCCCTGAATTTAATAGAGGCCAGTATGGCACCAGAGGAGGTAGTATTTAGTGTAGGTTCCTGTGCTAAAGAGATCGCCTTGACGCTGGCGAATAGGCACAAATCATTTTGTACAAAATGTATTTTCCAAGAATCTCACATTTATAATGCAGCATTAGCATTTTACATTTCCTACAGTGAGTATTTACTTTATTATTTTTGCTTACAAAGCGCTGTTACATTGTTTGTCTTTTGCTTTTGTTATGTTAACTGCCTTTAAAGCCATGCACAAGGCACGGCTCATCAGGTACTGTCTCAATATCCCATGGACTGCGATAGTATTCTATTGCGATCTGTTAGACAACTGATCAGAAGATCGCAAGTTCCAGTCCCCTAAGGGGACTAAATATTAAGGCTCATTAACACGACTGTAGGCCACCCATTCCAGACCGCAAATTGAGGTCCGCTATATACGGGTATCGGCCATGGGAAACACGTATTGTGGCAGGGACCCACTGACTTGTATGGGTCCCCGATCTGCAATATATGGCAAAAGATAGGACGTGTCCTATCTTTTGCAGTGCAGAGCAAGGACACTTCGTAGTGTTTCCCTGGACTTCCAATCCGTGCCTCTGCTCCGCACCACGCCATATCTTTTAGATTGCGAACCCATTCAAGTCAATTTTGTGGTCTGCAATATGGGAATGGACAGCCTACGGTCGTGTGAATGAGCCCTTACTGTGAAGAAAGTTAAAAAATAAAATAAAAATCAAATTCTCCCCAATTTTACAAAAATGATAAAAATACATAGTAAAAAAAAACAAAAAACTCTACCATAATCACATTGACCAACAGAATAAGGACTCCATGTCATTTTTAGTGCACAGCGAATTCTGGAATATCAGAATTCAAAAAAACCTTGGTGACATTTCGTGGCTTTTCCAATTTCACCCCACAAATAATGTTTCCTTTTTTCCAATACAAGACACAGTAAATTAAATGGTGCCATAAAAAATAAGCCCCCATATAGCTATGTAAATGGAAAAAAATAAAGTTATGGCTTTTGGAATGTGAGGAGAAAAAAGATGAAAAGGCAAAAACAAAAATGGGCCATGTCTTTAGGGGGTTAAACACACTGTTTGCTAACACCATCAACCATGCCTTTACCCATAGCTTTATATGTCACTGTCACTCTGTCACATTATTTGCTATTGCTGTCATCGCGTTCAAGAGCTTAAAAGAGAGTAGAGAAAAAAAAATGCTAAAATCTGTAAAAAAAAATCAGAGCATCATATTTCAGGCCAATTGGAACATATTTGATTTGTGTAGAATCTTGGATACAAATCATTATTTTTTTTTTAAATTCACTAAATTGGACATAAAATGAATTTCAAAAACTTCGCTATTTTCTAATATAAACGCTATCCAGTGAGTAAGGGGTTAAAAAGTTACTTTATCAATCATGTTCCATTAGCAGATTCTCTCGACAATTACTTTGTTGCTCTTTTCAAACGGTCCCGGTTGTCAAGAGCGTGGTGCGAAGCCGTAATAAATATGTATTAGGGCGTATTTTACATCTGCAGTTCCGGTCATGCATAGGAATATTGTGCGCAATCCAGCAGAAAGGGGACGGGCTCTGTGCATTCACCTCCGCTAAGTGTGAAGGTGCCGGCGTGTAGCTTGTCATGGAAAAAATCATGTCATCGGTTCTGTGTCGCTGTAGAATCCCCTGTAGATGCAGAATATTACACTGCAGCCATGTCATTTCATTCGCTAGGAACAGTGCGTACTGGCAGGAGATCTGTATTCTGAAGATTCTTAAAAAATAAGGGATCAATTAAATGGTACAATTTTTATTCCAAGAAACAGCGCCACTCTTTTCCATAGGCTGCACGCGGTACTGCAGCTCACTCACGTGAAAGGCTCAGTTACTACAAGGCAGCACATGAAGAAAAGTAGTATTGTTTCTGGAGAAAAAGAAGCAAAAGCAGATCTCCAGTATGAACACACCAGTAAGGAGGACCTACTGGAATCCAACTACTGCAATATGTGGTGGCCATACTGGAAAGCCATGTATGGGACCCAAATACAGATAATGCTTTCCAGTGGACTGCTCCATGCACACGACTGCACGTCATGGATCCACAATATATGTATTTTTGGACCCATTGTTTTCAATGTTTTAGTCTGTCTTTTTAAAGAACGGACACACGGATGCGGAAACCACGCAGTTCACTCATGTGCTTTCCACATCCGTATGTCCATTCTGCAAAAAGATAGAATATGACTGCAAAATGCAGACCACGGACCCACTGGTCAACAAAAAATGCGGATACAATGTGTATTTTGCGGATCCGCGATTTGACGGACCACAAGACGGATACGGCCGTGTACATGAGACCTAAAACTGTGACAGCTCTGTGTGATGTGTATGACTTACAAGACTTGATTAAAGGGCATATGCCACATCTGTTTTGGAGCTTTAAAAAAGCTCTTTGCATCACATTATCTACAATGAGTGCCGTCTTAAAGGGAATTAGAAAAACACGGCTGCTTTATTTCAGAAACAGTGCCTCCCCGGTGCCAGTTTGGATATGGTATTGCAGCTGAGGTCCATTCACTGCAATACCACACCTATAAAAAATGGATGGACAGCGGATGTGCATGCACAGTGCGCCCTCCAACATTTTCGGGGCTCTGTTCTCGATATAGGTGCGGGTCCAGTCAGTGGGACCACACCTATAGGACAATGGGGGCATATCCTAGCGATATGCCCCCATTGTCTATGATGACACAACCCCTTTAAGACTACATACTACTCTCATACTTAGGCTCCATTCACACGTCTGTAACTGTGTTGCGGTCTGCAAATTGCAGATCTGCAAAACACGGACACCGGCCATGTGCGTTCCGCATTTTGTGGACCTCAAATGGCCGGCACTATAATAGAAATGCCTTTTCTTGTCCATGTGTGCGGACAAGAATGGGACATGTTCTATTTTTTGCGGGGCCGCGGAAAGGAAGTGCGGATGCGGACCACATCTTTTGCAGCCCCATTAAAAAAGAATGTGTCCGCACCTGTTCTGCAAAATTGTGGAACGGATGTGGACCCATTTTGCGGACCCACAAATTGGAGTAATGCACACCATTATTTTACCTGTATCGCAGCAGAAAATGCTGTTTTTCAGTGTATTTTGTTACTTTTTTCTTTTTTTGGAAGACTCCTCTTCCCTTTTTATAGGTAGGCAGCAGCTCATCAAGAACCTGCATCTTTCAGGAGTGCATTGTAGTCAACTCTGTCCTCTCCTGCCTAGAAAATAGTCCCGCACAAACAGCCTCAGTTATTCCTCTAATAAATAGCTTTATGGTAGGTAATGCAATTTCCTTCTCCGTTGTCTAGAGAGAGATAGAGCTACATATCTCTATGAATTAGAAGATAGGGAAAATGAATGAAAGGCCTCCGCTTAGGAGTTCATGCACACCAAAGTATGCAGAACCATTCATTTCAATAGACATGCAAAAAAAACTGAAGTTACTCCGTGTGCATTCTGTTTCCATATGTCCGTATATCCATAGAATATGTCCTATTATTGTCCACATTACAGACAAGGATAGGACTGTTCTATTAGGGGCCAGCTGTTCAGTTCCGCAAAATACGGAATGCACACAGACATCATCCGTATTTTTTTGCTGATCTGTGTTTTGCAGACTGCAAAATACATAGGGTCGTGTGCATGAGCCCTGACTATGAGATCATTACACTGGCACTGGGAGCAGGGAAGCCACTGAGCATGTCAGTCCGTCACCGAATGCTGGAGAAGGTGGACCAAAAGGATAAACAGCAGGGGGCGCCACCAGAGAGGAAAATGTAATTTCCATTATAAAACCCATTACAAAAACCTTACAATATTTTATTTGCATGTACATATATGACAATCATACCTCATCTGAAATGTCCTGTTCACATTTCGTGGGATAATAACCCCTTTAATACACGAGTGTTTCACGAAGCCTATGAGGAGGCTGCACACATTACGTTAATTATATATATCCATGTATCACTGAATGTTCTGGAAAAGAATTGACCTCTCCAGTCTCCACATTAGGATGTTTGTCGCCGGCCCCGGATTGATAATCGCAGCGAGCTCCAGAGAAGAGCTGATTTTCTCACATGAATTAAATGTTTTTCTAGCATTTTAACAATCACATCGAAGGACGTGTAAAAGAACAGAAGATTGCGAGAGGTGCAAATTATCCCCATCCGAATAAATGAGCAGGATGAGAGGAGTCACCTGCCTGCAGACGCTCACCTAGAAAATGTCTTTTCAAAAAGGGTTAATCTCATTTCCTTAAAATGACTCGCATCCATGAGGACTCTCGCCGAGTAACATAAAACATTACAATTTTTCACATACGCATTTTTTTTTCCGTTTCAGATTTGTTGCTACCTATAATAAACCCAATTACAGAAAAAGAATAATAATAATGCAACCTACAAACGGAATGCATAATAATACCTGTTTCCAAGAGAGAATGAATTGCATAGCAGTATCAGTATAAAATGCGTAATCACATAATCCCAATGTATACGGACCCATTTTTGGCTATGGCCTAACACACACATAAATACTAGTGTTGATCCTGAATATTCTAATTGCGAATTTTTATCGTGAATATCGGCACTTTGAGAATTCGAGAAAATCTAGAATATAGTGCAATATATTCGGAATCGCAAATATTCTATTTTTTTTGTCCCATCAATTCCTCGCCGCTTCTTGCTTGTGAGCCAATGAGAAGGCAGCAATGTCTTTGTCTGAGGTTAGCAACATCCCTAGCAACCAATAGGAAAGTTGCCTCCCCCTTACTATATAAGAACCTCCCCAGCAGCCATTTTCTGCAGTTTTTTGCAGTTCTGAAAGAGACAGCAGTGTCATTGCTGTGCTCTGTGCTTTGCAGACTTATCTGGATCCTTATTTAATTACATTAGATAGTTAGCTCATATATATAATACAGATAGTTAGTTAGTTAGTTAGTTAGTTAGTTAGTTAGCTCATATATATAACACAGATAGTTAGTTGGAGATAGTCAGTGCAGGTTAGATAGTGATATAGTGTAGCTGAGGTTCCAGTGCAGGGTGTTAGGTAGTGTGATAGGTTCTGCTCTCCATACATACAGGCTACAGACATAGAGCTGTGATGTCACATTACATTAGATAGTTAGTTAGTTATCTTATATATATAATACAGATAGTTAGTGGAGATAGTCAGTGTAGGTTAGATAGTGATATAGTGTAGCCGATAGGCTCCAGTTCAGGGTGTTAGGTAGTGTGATAGGTTCTGCTGTCCATACATACATGCTACAGACATAGTGCTGTGATGTCACAAGTTCACAAAAATACTTAGTGCAACAATCAGTAATATCTACTCAGACCTGATAAAATGTGAAGTTGTACGTATTGCGCAAAAAAATGCGCATCATTAGTGCCGATTTGCGCAATTGTGAAAATAATGACTGGATATCACGAATTCTAGAATTTGCAAATTTATTGCGAATATTATGCGAAAAAGTCCCTAAATATTGAAAAAATGAATATTGCCTATGCTGCTCATCACTAATAAATACATATATACACATACACTATATACATAGGCACATAAATATATATATGTATAGATATAAAACATATAGATATACACAAGCAGTAGGGGGCAATTGATTAAAGGCAGGTTTGGACACCCCCATACCCCCTCTGCAGTAGCCCTGGTGCTGGAACTGCAGCACCACCCATTGTGTGTAGTGTGCGGAGCTGGTGAGTACAGCACTGCTCCCACTGCGCGGTCGTGATCCGTTCGGGTCACAGCCAGCTGCTGTCAAGAACAGCGCAGACAATTAGGCCTCAGCTGCCTGATTTTTTACTAATGAAGACCGCACTGTATAGGTGGTCTGAATTCTTATTAGCCTGGCGGCACCCTCAATACCGTGCGGCCATTAAAGGGGTTGTGTCACGAAACATAGTCTACATTTTTCAAACCAGCACCTGGGTCTGAATATTTTTGTAATTGCATGTAACTAAAAATTCTGTATAGCCAGTGAGCTATTCAATAAAATGTATCTGTACAGCGCCACCTGCTGTTTATTCTTTTCAATATTTTTTGTGGTCCATCTCACTGAGCTGGTCGAACATGCAATCTTTAATTGCCCTCTGCCGTATGTTCTGTTAGAAGCTGTAGTAGTTATAGGGTGAGAGCTGCAGCAGAAAGGACATGCCCCCTGAGCTGCCAAGCTGAAGATAAACTAGCAGAGCAATTGGAGCAAAATGAATGGGGAGATCTCTGGTTCCATGTGAGGTGCAGGGCTGGTTCTAGCTTTGTTAGGATGGTATTGTCATGTACTATATGATGTCTGATTTTAATTTTTACATAAATTATCATTTAACCTCTTTAAGATTTTGGTTAAATATCAGGCAGCTGTGGCCTAATTGGCCGAGAAGTTCTTGACTGCATCTGGCCACGATCCGAATGGATCACGACCATACCCAAAGGGAGCAATGCTGCAGTAACCGGCTCCGTCCACTACACGACATACAGAGCTGTGCAGTTGCAGCACCGACGCTACTGAAACGCAGCTGATCAGCAGCGTTGCAGGGTTTTAGACCCCCTCTGATCAGATATTTATGTCTTAGCCATCACCTGTAAAGGGTTGGACAGCCCCTTTAATACTGACATTTTATATGTTGGTCATAATCGGAAATGAGCTGGGGTAAATAAGTCAAATAAATGCAAAGCATAGGTGGGGTATGCCAGAAACGCAAATTGTAAACTTGTGCTATAAATGATGCCAATTTCTGGTGTGAATGATGCCAAATCTGCCTCCCACTGAGGCCCATCTACTATCCCTGGTCACTTTTTAAAGATGTGGCTGGCACAAACATTTGCAACTTTCATACTCCAGAATCTTAACCTTTTTATATTCCAAAACCTCAGCCTTTTTCTGTTACAAAGTTCCAAATCTCCTACAGATGATGAAATAGTGGCTGCCTGAAATCACCACTAGGGGGAGCTTAGGAGATTCCCGAAGACAGATTTACTGTGAAGTTCAAAAGCAGCTATAGAACTCTGCTTTCTGTGGGCTCCCTCTGGTGGTGCCCAAAGGCAGACACAATTTTATCATGGAAGGCTATGGCTGTGTAGATGGAATTTGGGGATCTGAGGCTTTGTATCTCACTGTATTGATCCAGGTCAGAAAAAACAAAACGAAAAAAAAAAAACCCTATGGTGTAGAAGCCTCAATACATGTAAAGAAAATCTCAATTCTAATCTTGTCATTGGAGAATGACACTGAAATTACTATTAGTGCAAAAGTCATGGCATAGTCACAGTATTCTAGCATATCCTTGATCTACGCCATTACATGTCGCATTTGCGTCAGCCGTGTTGTTGTTGAGTTTAGTGCCGGAGATGCGGCGCTCGTCTTGACTTAGAACTAAAGCTTCCTTTTATGTCTACTTTTGTCTGAAATCTTTTCTTTTCCACTGTAATCTATATCAGGATCAGAACAGCCTTGAATTTCCCCTGTCACTACAAAAATAGACCAAGTGCCTTACTTACAGCGAGGTCCATATGGACATCTTTTTTATAAATCTTCACTCATTCCTGACAGATTATAAAGGAGGCAATGGATATGTTAATTGCTATTGTAAAAGGTAGTTTCCAAAGGGATTTTGTCTTCTGCGACTTTGATGGCTTATCGCAAGGAGACCTGCACGTATCTCCAGAACGAGCCCCCAAAAGTGATTAGGAATCGCCGCGTATGCGCAATGTGCTCTACATGCATTTCTATGGGAGCTAGAAAAAAAAATGCTGAGCAAGCGCTTTGGATGAATAAAGAGTGCACTGCACAAGCGCCGCCACTTCTCCGTTGGCTTCTATGAGACTGCCACTTCGAAACACCCGTAGAAATGAATGGAGGGCAGAACGTTTTCTGCTCCCTTCAGAGGTCCCATTCTAGAGATAGGTGTGGGTCCCGAAGGTGGGAATCTAACATTGGTGGCATATCCTAGTCATATGCCACCGATGTCTCAAATGAGAAAACATTATGGGAAAATGGATTCCAGCCATCTATATTGAGTTTCTTTCTCATGCAATCTCTAAAATTCTGCCTTCCTGCAGCCACCACTAGGGGGAGTTGAGGAGTTTACTGCCTACTGGTCAAAAATGGAACGCGATAGTAAATATGTATGCAGTAGGCTCATAAGCTCCCTCTAGTGGTGGCTTTAGGCAGACAGAATTTGCTCACTTACCTCTATACAGGTGATTTGGAGAGAAACATGGGGCTCTAACTACAGTACTATAAAACATATTAAAGGAGTCTTCTAAAATTTTAATATTGATGTCCTATTTGATAGGTGGGGTTTCTGCTCCTGGCGTCCCCACTAATCAGCTGTTTGAAGAGGCCACACTACTCCAGTGAATGCCGTGGCCTCTTCCTAGGCCTGTGACATCACATTCGTCAGTCTCGTGGCCCATGTGCAGTTCAGTCCTGTTCGAGTGAATGAGGCTGAGCTGCAATACCAAGCACAGCCACTATCCAGTGGACTGTGCTGTGCTGATTAAGCTGTAAGGACGCGGCAGTGCTCACAGCGCGCTATGGGCTTCTCAAACAGCTGATTGGTGGGGGTGCCAGAAGTTATACCCCCGCCAATCTTATATAAATGACCTATCCTGAGCATAGAAAGACATGGAAAACCCCTTGAAGATAATAAATAAAATAGATTTTTTTGGGTACCTAAGTGTAAGAAAGATATAGCAGAGCTGGAGAGTGCGCAAAAGAGAATGTGCAAAGACAAAGTGTCATACAAGAGGATTCTTTACTGCCAGGGCCAATATCAGTCACTGTGCAGTACCTCCTAATGAACTCCCTCTATGGTGTACCATGCAGAGCCCAAATAATATAATAGTACAGTGTAACAATAAAGGCTGAGTTCACATCACCATTTAGCTTTCCGTTTTCTGATCCGTCAGAAGAAGAGAAAAAAAAATAGGATCCTGTTACATCATTTGTTATCCGTTTGAGCCATTTCCGTCTGAGATCCATTTTTTTAGACGGGAAAAAAATTACTGCATGCAGGACTTTTTCCCCTGACTAGAAAAACAGATCTCAGATGGAAATGGCTCTAATGGATGACAATTGATACAACAGGATCAGTTTATTTTTACAGGATCCAGTTTTTTTTTTTTTTTAGAACAGAAAGCTAAACGGTGATGTGAACTCAGCCAAAGCAGTGCTTATTACCACCCCATACATAGGCGTGCGCACGAGTCGGCATCAAGCCGACTCAAGGTTTTGTCAGGGCCGGGAAGCGCTGAAAGCGCTATACTCACCTCTTCCTTCCTGGTCCTCGCCGCTCTACTGTGAAGGCTGTGCACAGTATGAGGCCTTCCTGTGACCTCACGCTGTGCGCGCCCATACAGCAGACTGTACAAGAGGATTACCGAGTGCGGGCGGTGAGGAGCGACGAGGCAGGAACGGCAAGTGTTTTCTTTATTTATTTGGGGGCTGATATGAGGCACTGGGGGGGCTGATATGAGGCACTGGCGGCTAAAGAGAGGCTGCTGGGGGGCTGAAGAGGGGCACTGGGGGATGATATGAGGCACTGGCGGCTGATATGCGGCACATGGGGGGCTGAAGAGAGGCTGCTGGAGAGCTGAAGAGGGGCATTGGGGGCTGATATGAGGCACTGGGGGCTGATATGAGGCCCTGGGGGCTGAAAAGAGGCTGTTGGGTGGCTGAAGAGGGGCATTGGGGGCTGAAATGAGGCACTAGGGGCTGAAGAGGGGCTACTGGGGGGCTGAAGAGGGGCACTGGGGGCTGATATGAGGCACTGGGGGGTGATATGAGGTCTGATTGGGGGTCATTCACATTGGGGTCTGATCTAAGGTCTTATTGGGGTCTTATTAACATTGGGGGTCTTATTGGGGCTGTCAGCTGAGGTCTGATTAACATTGGGGGTCTGATTGGTGGTCTGACCTCAGGTGTAATGACAAATATTTTTTTCTTATTGTCCCCCTCTAAAACCTAGGTGCGTCTTATGGGCTGGAGCATCTTATTGGGCGAAAAATACGGTAAGCTTAAAAATGATTTTTTCCTCCCTTCACTATATTGATAGTGCGAGTCTGTGTGTATGTATGCAGAGTGTAATTGTGTATATATATGTGTGTATGTGTATATAATATATACATACACACGCGCATGCACGGCGTGCATGTTTGTGCTTTAGGGTGCACACGGTAATGCAATAGGCTGCGCACGCCTAAGACCCCATACAGTGTACAACAGGGGCGTAGCTAGAGGGGAGCAACCAGGACATGTGCACCAAGTGTTGGTTGCCAAGAGGGTGCCAACAAGCCACTGTGTGTGGCCAGGGTATGTAGATAATGGGTGAGGGCAGAACACTGAACCTTTTCCCTGGTGGAAGGAAAGCCTGGGATACACGGTGGCCAAATAGCATTTCGGGCAGGTGACTGAATAACACTGCCTTATCACGAACCAGAAAAAGTGTAGGGTTGGGGCTGCAGAAAGTAGCACCAGATGATGCTCTCTGCCATGGATGTTGGGATGGTTACATCTGGGGATGGGTCATTGATACAGGGATTTATTCAAATTAACATATTTTGGAACCAGGAAAGATTTTTTCCCCCCAAAATATGGGTCAACTGGAAACCACCTTATAGGAGTCTAGTTTTAACTTTATGGATATACGTCATGTCACTATGTTATAACTACATAGGCACAAAGGGTAGAGGAAAGTTGGGAACCCCTACTGCCTCCACAACCCTGCCGTCAATATACATTCAAGGGGGAGAAAGTTACTGTCTTCCTTCAAAGACAGCGCCGCACCTGTTTTTTAAGGGTTGCCATATTTTGTCTAATGATGGACAACTCTTTTAAGGAAATTTTTTATCTTCACAATAACATGAAATCATTTTCTAAAATTAATTAAATTCCTTGTGTTACAAAGAAAAAAAAAAAAGCTAAAAATGCAGCCATGTATTAAAAAACGAAATGAAATTGTGCTGAAGCATTCAGAAACATAATAGCATCTCTCTGTGGAGACCCAATCCTGAAGATCCTACCTTTCACGTTGGGAGGAGCACAGTTCACACTGATTGTAAGACCTGCCAAGCTTATGGGAGAAGTCATTATAGGGCTGCATCTGGCTGCCGGAGTGAAATTCTGATTCCAGACATGAAATCTGCACTTTGCTGCTCTGAGAAGCTCTGCGTGGACGTTGTGTGACTTTTCACAGCTGAGGGGGAGATGAGGGATGGCAGACAGAGATCCAGGCATCGGCAAGGTAGCTCCATAGATCATTTCTGTTGCAGGGGAGCTGAATGGACATAGATCAGAAGAAGAGTATATACTCCAGGGTATTATAGGCATTGCTGCCTGGAAAGACAGTGGATTATTCAGTGCTGCCCCAAGGAGCCGGTGAACAGTCCATGCACTTACCGTCCTTATTTCTGCACCAGGTAAGTCTTCTTCTTTGCAAAACTTGAGATTCCATTAGATGATGTCTAGTAGAGGCTCTGGGAGATCTCACTATAGCTCAGATGGAATCAGCACCAGGGATAGCAAAGGAGATTTCAGCACCAGGGATAGCAAAGGAGATTTCAGCACCAGGGATAGCAAAGGAGATTTCAGCACCAGGGATAGCAAAGGAGATTTCAGCACCAGGGATAGCAAAGAGGAGATCAGCACCATGGACAGCGCACAGTCCATGCACTTCTATAGGGTCGGGGTGGGATGGACATGATACATGAAGATACTATTGATCTAAAATGTTTAAGGGACATCCATAGCGTTCTGTAGATGGAGGTGAAATAATGTGTAATATGTCCCCTTTCCCCCCAATCTTCCTCTCTGTAGGGCATAGCAGTGTACGCCAGGGAGTAGAGGGAAACTGAGACTATAGGGTGCAAATATCTTACGAAGGTCTCAACTCAAGCTAAAAAGTGTAAGACATCTTATGTACAATTAAGGATATTATGTGTGTTCATTTCTCCATAATTCCCACTTAGCATGTAAATGTTTTTGGAGGTGAGTTGAGAAGTAAGGATTTTCTGTCCTTCATCCCACTGCAGCTTGATATGGAAGTAGTAGGAGTAAAGAGAATAATAGATTTGATTGTAAGTTTGCATAGTAAAAGACATGTTATCGTGCCAGGCTGTAACATTTCCGATCCCTTTAAGAGGAGTGCAAGTGAAGTGCAATTCTCCAGACACCAGAGCCTGATGAAATCAATGGTCACCGAGTGGGTCCCATGCAAACAAGGAATCACGGGCTGTGTAATGCAAACGATGGCAGCATTTAGGGGACACCCCCACTTAATTGCCATTAAAAACAAAAGTATGCAGCAGGGGTCAGACTTATGTGACACTTGCATGCACGATGGCAGGAGAGCAAGAGGTCAATGGCTAGATGGCGCTTTAGACACAGGGGTGGACTGGCCATAGACCCTATAGGGAACATGGGACAATGTCCAGGGGGCTGCCTGGCCACAGGTACATAACAACTTGATGCCCATAATGTTAACACTGGAAATGTCAGCTACTTATGTACCTCCAGCTGGTGTCCGCAGGTGGCTTCTAGGAAGTATTTTGTCCTGCTGGGGCAGTGTTTTGTGATGTACTATGGTATTTGGTCCTGCTGGGGTGGTATTTTGTTCTACACTGTAGTATTTGGTCCTGGTGGGGTGGTATTATGTGCTGCACTGTGGTATTTGGTTCTGTTGGGGTGGTATTTTCTGCTGCACTGTGGTATTTGGTTCTGCTGCGGTGGTATTTTGTGCTGCACTATGGTATTTGGTTCTGCTGCGGTGGTATTTTGTGCTGCACTATGGTATTTGGTTCTGCTGGGGTGGTATTTTGTACTGCACTATGGTATTTGGTTCTGCTGGGGTGGTATTTTGTGCTGCACTGTGGTATTTAGTCCTGCTGGGGTGGTATTTTGTGCTGCACTGTGGTATTTGGTCCTGCTGGGGTGGTATTTTGTGCTGCACTGTGGTATTTGGTCCTGCTGGGGTGGTATTTTGTGCTGCACTGTGGTATTTGGTCCTGCTGGGGTGGTATTTTGTGCTGCACTGTGGTATTTGGTCCTGCTGGGGTGGTATTTTGTGCTGCACTGTGGTATTTGGTCTTGCTAAGGTGGTATTATCTGCTGCCCTGTGGCATTTGGTCCTGGTGAGGTATTTTGTGCTGCCCTGTGGTATCCGATTCTTCTGAGGTGGTATTAACTGCTGCCCTGTGGTATCCGGTTCTTCTGAGGTGGTATTATCTGCTGCCCTGTGGTATCCGGTTTTTCTGGGGTGCTATTATCTGCTGCCCTGTGGTATCCGTTTTTTCTGGGGTGCTATTATCTGCTGCCCTGTGGTAGCCGGTTCTTCTGAGGTGGTATTATCTGCTGCCTTGTGGTATCCGGTTCTTCTGGGGTGGTATTATCTGCTGCCCTGTGGTATCCGGTTCTTCTGAGGTGGTATTATCTGCTGCCCTGTGGTATCCGGTTCTTCTGAGGTGGTATTATCTGCTGCCCTGTGGTATCCGTTTATTCTGGGGTGGTATTATCTGCTGCCTTGTGGTATCTGGTTCTTCTGGGGTGGTATTATCTGCTCCCTGTGGTATCCGGTTCTTCTGAGGTGGTATTATCTGCTGCCTTGTGGTATCTGGTTCTTCTGGGGTGGTATTATCTGCTGCCTTGTGGTATCTGGTTCTTCTGGGGTGGTATTATCTGCTGCCCTGTGGTATCCGGTTCTTCTGAGGTGGTATTATCTGCTGCCCTGTGGTATACGGTTCTTCTGGGGTGGTATTATCTGCTGCCTTGTGGTATCTGGTTCTTCTGAGGTGGTATTATCTGCTGCCTTGTGGTATCTGGTTCTTCTGGGGTGGTATTATCTGCTGCCTTGTGGTATCTGGTTCTTCTGGGGTGGTATTATCTGCTGCCCTGTGGTATCTGGTTCTTCTGGGGTGGTATTATCTGCTGCCTTGTGGTATCGGGTTCTTCTGGGGTGGTATTATCTGCTGCCCTGTGGTATCCGGTTCTTCTGAGGTGGTATTATCTGCTGCCCTGTGGTATACGGTTCTTCTGGGGTGGTATTATCTGCTGCCTTGTGGTATCTGGTTCTTCTGAGGTGGTATTATCTGCTGCCTTGTGGTATCCGGTTCTTCTGGGGTGGTATTATCTGCTGCCTTGTGGTATCCGGTTCTTCTGAGGTGGTATTATCTGCTGCCTTGTGGTATCGGGTTCTTCTGGGGTGATATTATCTGCTGCCTTGTGGTATCCGGTTCTTCTGGGGTGGTATTATCTGCTGCCTTGTGGTATCCGGTTCTTCTGGGGTGGTATTATCTGCTGCCCTGTGGTATTTGGTTCTGCTGGGGTCCTATTATGTGCTGCACTCTCATATTTGATTTTGCTGTACTTGTGTTGCATTATGGTATTACGGACCCGGCCTATTTGAGTGGTCACTGCTTACTTGCGTTGGCCTCACTTCCTATCAGTTTGGCTCTGCCTATGACATGGGCCACTTTTTTCCAGGGCCACTTTATGTTCCCAGTCCACACCTGTTTAGACATAATGTGCAAATGGTGTATGAAAGATGCTTCAACTTCTCCTTAAAGGACATGTATGGCATATACACTGAACATGTCACAGAGTTCGATAGATGCAGTCCCACCCTAGGACCCACACCTATTGAGAGAATGAGGCCCCCCTTCTCATAGCTACTGAGGTGGGATCTGCAATTACTCGACATTTCGGACATATTCTTTAAATAAGCCCTAAATGTTGAAGTGGGGACGCCCCATTAACAAAGCCCTGCATATACCACCAACGCCATGAAATGCTCACATGCTTTGAGAAACCCAGTTTAAGTAATCTTGGTAAGACATTTTGAGCATGTAGAGAGGGGTCCCTGATTCAGGACCAAATCTATATGCTAGACAGTGGCCAAAGAGAATGTTTCTTGCTCTGGAAGTCACAGCACATCCGCAATCAATTTCATTGAAAATTGTGTAATGCTCTATTTCCCCTGCAGAGGCGCTGCAGCAGACTTGAACACTTGCCACCAGGTTCTCTCTGGACTTTAATGCTGAGGTGACTTCCAGCAATAGTATACTATGATACCAGCTTATCACCAGGGGGCCGTTCTAACAAAAAATGGACAACCCCTTTCCTTTTACCCGAGCAGGAATTCTAGCAGAAAAGTGATTTCAAAGCTGGACTGCCCCTTTAAGAGCTTTCATCATTGGCCTGTTGCATATTTTTAATCTTGTACCACCTACTAATAATTCCGCCTTCATTATATCTTGGCTATTTTTTGCCTTGCGTCTGAGTAAGACAAGCCACGTCTTCACATCATCCCCTCACACTTTGGACTTTCAAAGAACAAAGCTGACTAGAAACGCGCTATGCGTTGAGTCATCCCTGGAGGAGACGACGTGTTGCTCCCCAATCCACCTTACTACGGATTCATGATAAAAGAGAGCAATTTTCAATCTTGATGTATGGCGGTTTGTTTAACATCATTTGCATTCCAGCGGACGGGTGCCCACCGACGCGTTTTAGGTAGCTCGCACATACTTTAAATTATGGATGAATCCCACTTGAACGGCGGTGCCCAAAGGCATCTTGTGACGGGGGATTCAAGAGGAGCTTCGCTTCGACCATTAGTCAGTGTCGTTAACGCCTCGTTATGATGCCTGGTGATTAATGGGTGTCAGGAAAGGGTTAACACTGGCGTTATTTACCAGTTTAATGATACGCGGGAATCCTTGGCTATAATTGGAGTAATTAATAACTAGTATTACTAATTACAATGACCATTTATTAAGAAATTACGTTAACTCCAAAGGAGTATTGCCGGTGGGGTGGATCTCACATCTTCACATCGATACGGCGGAGCCTCTGGCAGGGGTGGGGTTAAATATTTATGGTTGGTGGGCAGAATCCCTCCGGCGTTATGTAGCGAAGCCGGGCGAGATGGGCTAGAGGCGTAAGATATGTATTCACTTTGTTATTGTCGGCATGTTGTGCTCAGGGTCATGTTCTGTGGAGCTTCAGCCTTCTGACGTATTTCTCAATGTAACGTAGAAGTCAGCGGTGGGAAGAAGAACCTGGGATCTCAGAAGACGCCCTGTCACGTCAGCCTCCACCGCCTTTGTAAGGAGGCCCTGTAAGTCTTGGGTCTCCTATGAATCCCATGTGGAAGTAGTCATACACTGACAGTGAATTGCACTTGGTTCATGATGGAAGCTTCTGTCAGCAGTGGCCTGAGCCGATATATACGTGTGGTCCACAGAGGAGAAGGAGCGGAGCAGAGGAGTAGGTGGTTATTGAGGAGGGTACTGACCGAGTCAGGGGTCTACATGACAAAGGCAGGGGTATAATATTTCTAGGACGGAAAGTGCAAAAAGAAAAACCCAGAGAGATTTATGTCAAGAGGAAAAGGGTTTCAAGTGATACATAAGTATTATCTATCTATCTATCTATCTATCTATCTATCTTTTTCTATCTATCTATCTATCTATCTATCTATCTATTATCTATTTATCTATCTAATACCATATTTTTCAATTATCTATCTATCTATCTATCTATCTATCAACAAAATTCTAAAGAGACAACATGTCCATCTTGTTCTATTATCTATCTATTATTCTATCTATCTATCTATCTATCTATCTATCTCATATCTATCTTTTTCTATTATCTATCTATCGATCTATCTATCTATCTATCTATCTATCTATCTATCAAAATTCTAAAGAGACAGCAGCACAGTCAGCAGGTGAAGGATGGGTGCAATCCCTCTGGGAGCATAGGCAGTGTTCCAATGTTAGATCCAAAAAATACAACAATGAGGCAGCACTCCTACCTTGGAGTGCTGCCTCATTTTTGTATTTTTTGCTATCTATCTATCTATCTATCTATCTATCACTTTATCTCATGTATATCTCATATCTATCTTTTTCTATTATCTACCTATCTATCTCTCTCTTTTTTTTTTCTTTCTCTCTATCTATCTATATCTGTGACAAATAGCAGCCTTGTGTGAAATAGAATAATTGGGTGCAAATTCTTTTGAACCCAGAACCAAAGATCTGAACGTAATTTACAAATGGGCAGCAATTTGTCCGGTTGGAGAAAGTCTCCATCATTAGATCGGATTCCATCTGAGTGGGCTCCCAGAATGTGCAGGCAGAGATCTGCGATGAATGGGAAGGTCTCGCTCTTGGACTGTTAATACTGTGACCTATACTGGTAGATAATGGCAGACGTTTCTGAGTAAAGTATTATTAGACTAGTCCTTGTCATGCTACCACTTAAAGGCTTTCTCAGGGACTTTGATATTGATGTCGTCAGTATTAATATGATGGGGATCTGACTCCCAGCACCCAGCTGCTCGGCAGTAGCTCCAATGCCGGAATTACAAGGCTCCATCCACTGTGTAGTGGCCTCTGAGCGGCTCCCATTCACCCGACCAGTAACCAGCTACTATACAGTGGACAGAGCTGGTAGGCCTGGCACCTAAGCTACCGGGGGGTGCCGGGGGTCAGATCCCTGCCAAGTACTGGAGTTCTTTCACTTGTAAGTAGATCCATTCCAATAGAGTCATCTTGGCAAGGGTGCCCCTTAATGTCCGCCATTACCATCTTACATTTCTATCTGCTGTAATGGAGGATCAGGATTATACATTATATATAATATAAATCTGTGCATTATAGATCTCATATAAACTCTTTAATTTTGTAAATATAAAAAATGAATGTATTGCAGATGTAACTTTTCTCAGGAACCTTTCCCTTTGCATATTTTACAGCATTTTAATGCGACTAGGTAAAATTTTACGTCCAAAATGCAGCAAATATTATTCCTTTGGGCCTCTGCTAACCATTCATTCCTTACTATATCCATGAAACTATAATTAGATTTCTCGGAGCTTTCGGAGATTAAATTAGGTGCTAAAACATGAAAAAATCTAAACAGGCTGTACAGTAGACAGGGGGTGAAACCATAAGGTCTCACAAGGGCCCTATAGCTTTAGGGGCCCGATTGTACCTCCGCTGTGGAGTAGAGAAAACATGATACGGTACCGTAATAAAAACCACAATGAAAGTTTCGAGTTAAGGTTTTAATTTCCCTACAGAAGTCAATGAAGAGAAAAAAATGTACAAAAAAAAAAATGCTAGAAATAAAACAGTATGTCCCTAAAAACACATAGGGGCAGCATAAAGGGAGTCTGTCACCTGGAAATTCCCTGTTACACCAGGCACAATATCTTGTAGGGCACGCTCAGCTGAATGTAATGATATCTTTCATTTAGTAATCCGCTGCTTCGTTCTGGTGAAAAATGCCTTTTAGTCTATATGCAAATGAGCGGTAAAGTGCACTTAGGGCGGGCCCAAACCACTCTGTGCACCTTCTCTCTTCTTCCTGATGGAAAAGATGAGGAGAGATGACCATTTAGTAGCCTGACCCTGTCAATCAAGAAGAAGACGGAGGGGCTAGCAGAGGAGAAGTAGGAGAAGCAAGAGTGCACAGAGTGACTCTGGCCCGCCCTCTGTGCTCTTAACTACTCATTTGCATATTGATTTAAAAAGGCATTTTTCTCCAGAATGAATCAACCTATCACTAAGTGAAAGGTATCATTGCGCTCAGCTGAGCCAGCCCTACAATGGTGCAATAGTGAATTTAGCTTCCTTTAAAACTAGAGCAGGCTGAAGATGCACCACATTTATTACAGTAGCTCACACTGTGTGATAGATTTGCAGCATCTTGCTAGACATGTTAGAAAGGATTCTCTGCCTTATGCAACCCCTTTGTTGGTTTATTTGAGACCAATGTTTTGCCCCACATGGCGCCATCTTGTGCATTTCAAACCATGCCCCTTTTTCATACATATGTTTCAAAACTGTCTAGGAGAAGCAAAAAATGTCAAAGTACATCATAAATAGAGATGAGCGAATCGAAGCTGACGAAGTGGAATTAGATCCAAATTTCAACAAAAAATTCGATTCGCACCGAAGCCGAATTTCCTCACTCTTCGTGGTAACGAATTGCATTTTTTCCTAAAATGGCTGCTGCACGTGTGAGAAAGTGGAGAAAGGAACTCTGGGAAGGCGGGATCATCCATACTGACAAGCATGCAGCCAATCAGCAGCCAGCCATCCCTGTGATGTCACAGCCCTATAAATAGCGGCAGCCATCTTAGATTCTGCCATTTACCAGTGTACTTAGTGCAGGTAGAGACATCAGCAGGCACTAGGGACAGTGCTAGGAAAGACTTAATTGTGCTGAAAAAACGATTTATAAGTGCAGGGATAGGATAGGGAGGGATTGTTCCACAGCATTTATGTAGAACAGGGTTCAGTGGGGGAGGTTACAGCCTGGGTAATAGGAACAATCCTATTGCACCTTGCTGCACTGACTGGGGATCCAAATTGCCATTATACAGCTCTGTAATTCCAGCAAACCACTCTTGTTATTGGGGTGCAAGTGCTGTTTGATACAGCCATTAACAGGGTTTATTATAAGGAAATATTTCTACAGTACGTCTTATTTGCCCTTGTGCGGCGCAGTTATATGTTGTAAAGCCCTTTTTGCCGTATTAGTGGAGAGATAAAAATATATTCACCATTTAGAGTTGCACTTATCTGTTGAAAAGCCTTTTGTGTTGTGTAAAAGTTTAAAAAAATTAGGGCCTAATTGCCGTTCAGCAGTTCAGTTATATGTTGTAAAGCACTTTTTGCCGTATTAGTGGCAAAAGAAAAATTAGATTTGCCCTTGTGCGGTGCAGTGATATATTCTAAAGCCCTGTTTGCCGTGTATTAGTGGCAAAATAAAAATATATTCACGTACAGCGTTACACATATCTGTAGAAAAGCCTTTTGCGTTGTGTAAAAGTTTAAAAAAATTAGGGCCTAATTGGCTGTTCTGCGGTGCAGTAAAATAATCTAAAGCCGAGTTTACCGTGTATTAGTGGAAAAAGAAAAATATATTTGCCGTTCTGCGGTGCAGTGATATATTCTAAAGCCCAGTTTGCCATGTATTAGTGGCAAAATAAAAATATATTTTTTTTTTACCCTTCTTCTGATCTGTCAGAAGGAAGGAAAAATGAGACGCACAACAGATCCTGTCTGTGTAGCAGCTGTAAGGCCTGTATGGTCCCATCAGAATTGGCTTATAATTTGGTAGCCAAAAGCAGGAGTTGGTACAAAACAAAGAAGACATGCAAATGTTCTGTTCACGTGTCGTCTCTGTTTTAGATCCACTCCTGTTTTTTTTGGCATTAGCAAAACTGATGGATTACTGACCAAATGCTGACCGAGTTAAGGCGGATGCTCAACAGACAGGATCCGTTTTTTGGGATTTATTCTTCTGATGGATCAGAGGAAGGGCAAAATAATCAGTGACGTCAACACAAACTTCCTGCTGATGCCCTCTCCACTCTGTCGGGGGGGGGCTCTACTTGTATAAGTGTTTAATAGAACAGGTTCTGTAGACATCTATGTGGAATCAGCTGACGACGGTGTAAAAGGAGTGCGCTTCTTCTTGGCGCTAACATCGACCTGTAAGGCTGTGTTCACACTTGAGTTATTTGGTCAGTTTTGGCCCCATGACTACCCAAATGAGTGAGGTGTGCAATGATTCTAAGAGTGACCCCTGTCATCTGTATGTCATACGGACTCAGTATTATTTCACTACCAAAGCAGACTTCCTATGCGTGTTACTACAAGTCATAGGCCTCTTTCACAGGGGCGTCATGTTTGACGCCCGGATAAGAGGCGGGTGCGTTGCGGGAATATGCGCGTTTTTCCCGCGTGGGTGCAAACGTTTGTAACGCGTTTTGCACGCGTGTGAGAAAAATCGCCATGTTTGGTACCCAACCCGAAGCCGGACTTCATTACTGAAGTCCGGTTTCGGGTCTTCTGGAGAATTGATTATTTTCCCTTATATGTTATAACGGGTCCCGTTGCTAAGCAACCATGCGGGAAAATCACAACGCATCTGCACTTGCTTGCGGATGCTTGCGATTTTCCCGCAGCCCCATTCACTTCTATGGGGCCTGCGTTGTGTGAAAAACGCACAATATAGAGCATGCTGCGATTTTCACGCAACGCAGAAGTGATGCGTGAAAATCACTGCTCGTGTACACAGCCCCATAGAAATGAATGGGTCCGGATTCAGTGCGGGTGCAATGCGTCCTCCTCACACATTGCGCCCGCGCGTAAAACTCGCCCGTGTGAAAGGGGCCAAAGTGTTCTACACCACTATAAAGGCTTTCTGAAGCCAGGAAATAACCGTTTTTTAACGTAATTTACCTCTAACAAATTCGGATCAAACCGAATTTTTCCCAAAAATTCGGCAAACTGGCAAAGCAAATTTTTGAAAAATTTGCTCATCTTTAATCATAAACATATATCTGGAGCAAGGCATGATCAGCAGTTTTTGGGGGTCAATGCGATGTCTTTAGCATATGTTCAGTCATATATTTCAGAGGAACATTTTAAATTGTCCCGCCAAACGTAATTCCCAGCCATGGTGTTAACCTAGCCTAACCATGATTGAAAAAGACAACAAAAAAGCACAAATAAAAAGATAGAAAACATTTTCAAACAGAATCAAGTAGAGCTGAAATTGAAAGATTTCTTATAAAAAAAATGGCACTTATCTCCGGTCCTCAGAATAGGATGAAATGAAGTTATTGAAGCTATAAGGTAGGATCTTATGGGCTCTCATCTTCTGAAAATTGCTTTGGATTATCCTACTAAAAAGACTGTTCTTTAGAGATATGAGAGCTGGGTGCGGGGGTCACTGAAGACGTAAACTTCTAAAGGTAAATTTCTACTGTTAAAATACTGATAAGCAGACACATTGAGTTAAAAAGTTGGATGTTTTTGGATCTTGCTATCACAATCATATCACTTTAGTAAGTACTCAAGAAAGATCTAGACATGTTACATCAGATGTTGTGGGATGGATTATCCTTTCCATGGCACCACCAACATCTCTGTAATAGAGTTCTATAGTTACTCCATATACACCATATGGGCTGCAGACAGGTCTTAGAACAGGAGAAGTCTTAAACTAAGGTTCCTCGCTTTTATTTTTGAATATAATTAAGTTATATTGGATTCCTTACTCGACTACTAAACACATATGTTCCCTATATTTTACATACTGTTAAAGCTAGTGTGGTCAGCCAAGGAATCAGATCCCCACCGAGAAAAAGATTGTATCCTGCTCACTTAATCCTTGTCTCGCTTTTTTGATGTTCTCTAAAAGTGTAAGCCTCGAAATTATTATGACTTTAGTTTCAGAAAATACAGAAAAATCAGATGGTGCCCGTAGATAGGTTTCCTGGTCCAAAGGTTCCAGGTCAAAAGCAGCCACACAGGAGGCAATTTTCAAAAAAAGTTGCCCATCCTGAGGCAGCCACCTAGTGACGGAATATGAAATTACCTTCCGTCTCGGTCTCAACCTGCCAGAATTCTGGTAACCAAGCTGTGTACATGACATGAAATATCTGTGAACGTTGACCATTAATGGTCATGAAAACATCTGATTGAAAGAGGAGCTGTCACCTCTACTGGCGTCTAGTGAATTTCTAGCGGTTTGCAATGAATTTGCAGCTGGATGTTACCAGGTGGGGGTGTGTCCTTGTACAGTCTGACTGTCACATACTCCCCTGTCCGTGCTTCCATGATGAACCCAGACCCTCCAACACGCCATCCCTTCATTGCTATTGTAATCAGACCTGCAGACAGAGGGACTGGTCACCTATCAGGGAGTAGATGTACCGGGCAAATCAGGTTCTGTGCAGGAGTTTGGGCGGGGTACTTAAACAGGCAGCCGCTAGCCATAGTTGCCTGTGATTGGTCTTCATACTTCACTCATTGGTTTCACTTTCACTTTGGATTCCTGATCTCAGCCCTGCTGCTGCATTGTAACTTTGCCTTTTGTTTGCCAACTTTGATGCTAACATTATCTCCTTGTTTTTGACCTGCCGCCTGTCATTTTACTTTGTCTTTGTCCGCTGCTCTGTCTCTCACATGATCTCCAGTTTTTTTACTTTATTTACATTTGACTCTTTGTCTGTTTATCCGTCCTTTATCTTCTGCACTTAGTCTGGAGAGGGACCGTCGACCAGTTGGGGGCCACCATTTAGGGCAGATCTTCCAAGTAGGGATAGTTATTTAGGTGGAGACTAGGGGGTGCATTGTTCCCTGCCTACGTGACACTTACCCAATCCAGTCAGTGCTGCCAATGGCAGACTGTGCAAGGGCACACCAACCCAACTGGTAACCCAACCCAACTTTGCTTTCTTAGAAGCCAAAAAATAATAGCAGGTCCATTACCCATCACATGGCACACAACAAACCTTATTGACTACAATAAGACCTTGTGTTACCATCATGGTGTGCCTCATTTCACCAAGAAACTAGACAGAAGCTATTTTTTTCCTTTTTTTTTTTTTATGGAGTCCCCAAAGCAGAAGAGAACCTAGAGGGCCCCAGGACAATTGCCCCTTTTGACCTACCTATACTTACACCCAGCATTTTCATCCTTTTGCTATAACTTGAGGTGAGCTAATCAAATTAGAGCTCTTTCACACGTGCTTTTCCTTTCTGTCCTAGAGTTCCGTCCTCGGGGCTCTAGGACGGAAAGCTACTGATCAGGATTTATCCTAATGCATTCTGAATGGAGAGAAATCCGTTCAGGATGCATCAGGATGTCATCCGTTCAGTATGTGAGCGTTTTTTGGAAGTTGACAAAACCGTAGCATGCTGCGGATTTGTCTCCGTCCAAAAATCCGGAAGACATGCCGTAAAGCCGGATCCAGAATTAATACCCATTGAAGTGCATTAATCCGGATCCGGCTTTAAGCTAAACGTCATTTCGGCGCATCGCTGGATCCGACGTTTAGCTTTTGTGAATGGTTACCATGGCAGCCAGGATGCTAAAGTCCTGGCTGCCATGGTAAAGTGTAGTGGGGAGGCAGGGGAGAAGCATACTTACCGTCCGTGCGGCTCCCGAGCCCCGAGGCCCTCCACAATGACATCAGAGCGCCCCATGAGCATGGATCACATGATCGCATGGATCACGTGATCCATGCGTGTGGGGCGCTCTGACGTCATTGTGGAGCGCCCCGGGAGCCGCACGGACTGTAAGTATACCGCTCCCCCGCTCCCCACTACTTACTATGGCAACCAGGACTTTAGTAGCGTCCTGGCTGCCATAGTAACACTGAAAGCATTTTGAAGACTGATCTGATCAGTCTTCAAATGCTTTCAGTTGTCTTGCGCTGTGACGGATCCGGCGGGCATTTCCGGCGACGAAAGTGCACGCTGGATCCACACAACGCAAGTGTAAAAGAGGCCTTATCAGGGTAAAAAATATTATTTCTTCAAAAACTTGGATTTCTTCTTTAAACCTCCCTGAGATGAGAGGTTCTTCTTTTCGACAATGCAGAGCCAATTTACTTTAATTGTATGCCTAACTTATGAATTATTTAATTGGCCAAAAAAACAAGATGACAACAGCAAAATGGCAAGTTCTGAGGTCCCATGGGTCAAAAAGGTGACAACACTTTCTTAATTACCATATCTCTCTGACACCGCAATAACTTGTCTAGATTGACCCCGTTCTCATGAATATGTATTTTATGTATCATTGTCCTCCCCTCAAATATTACCTGTGAAAGTCACATTTTATTATAATATATGGCTTTTGTTGATGTGTTGTACTCCTTATGGACTGCGATGCATATATGTCTCTGGGTAGTAGTATATACATTTACATGTGGCCTTCTATGGTCTAGTGCCATGCTAGATATCATCACAATTATCCTGACGTTTATGACCTATTAGATCTTGCCTGAGGTTCTGTGCTCATCAGTATGGAGTAGGATTCTGGAAGGCTGAGTGCGATGCCTTGGAGACTTATTGGAAGTGATCCATGGGAAAAGAATATGCAAAGAGGCATCTCCCAGAGAAGAATCAGATTTTGACTCATAGGTTGCCTTTTCCACAAGGTGGCGCTGGCGAGATGGTTCTCTTTCCCTGGGAGATACCTCTTTGCATATGCTTTTCTCATGCAGGACTTGCAATAAGTCCATACCATGGACTATTGCCAAAGAGTCTTCCATTAACTATCCTTTCATAGCTGGTGTCTTTAAGGAGACCCAACACCTCTCCTAAGCTACTTTACACTAATCAATGCAATGCTGTTCTGTGGACATCTTTAGGTAGGCATATGAGGAGAGCAATAGAACTGTTATACTGTTATCCCAATTCTACATCTACTATTATCATCAGAATTAGCCTTCGGATAATATCTTCGCAGCAGGAGTCAATCGACACTGGCTTAACCCATCTTTTTAGGAGTTTTATCATTTGTGCGGACTGCTACAGAAGGACAATACTTTGTGTGACATTTTTAAAGGCATACTGCCAAAATGAAAAATAACTAAAAACTGTCAAAGATGTGTTTTCTATAAATATTAAGTTTAAAAGAAATACCCCTTTCTGACCGGTGTCCCTTTATGAGTCCCCCCCCCCCTCATTATTCTTAAAGGGAACCTGTAATTATGATTCTGAACTATTATCTGCCGTAATACATGAGGGGTACTGCACATAAGGTGTCCAGTACACCATTTTTTATTTTCCTGCTGCCCTTCGTTCCCCTGCTGTCAGCACTAAAAGCTGCACAGAAATACACAGTCCGGACTGCTGTGCTAACATAATGAAGAGGACTGCACACAGCAGTCCTGACAATGTATTTTAGCGCAGCTTTAAACACTGACAGCAGAGAAATGGAGGGGGCAGTAGGAAATAAAACGTAGCGATCTGGACTTCTTTGTGCATTACTAAATCTGCAGATGCAACTTGCTGCCCCCCAGGGCCGATCGTGTCCCACATTTTAGGAATGCCGAGTGGTGATGCGGCCCTATTTGTTTTGTGTGTGTCACGGTGCTCTTACCTGGATACTGTCACCTCCCAAGGTTAGGCAATAAAAGGGAGAGTCATAGCTGGTGGAGAATAATCAGAGTCCAGACTTAATAAAGTTCAACCACTTTACTTAAATAAACTTGAATCCAGACAATAAGTGGTCTTTCTCTGGCTCCAGCAATTTTTGGGGTAAACTGGCAGGCAAACGTGGGTACCTTGCTTTCTCTTTCTCTGCTCTGCTAAACTCTGTCATAATACTCTGTTCTTAAACTGAAAGGAGTCAGGGTGCTCTATGAGCTGCTTCTCTTGGGAGACTCCAGCTGCATAAGTGTGGGGGGGGGCCTTTCCCTCACTGCGACATGTCTTTTCTCTCTCCAGCTTTCAATTAACAACTGACTATAGCTTCCTGCAACCTTTTCCTTGGTAGTAAACAGGACTGGCCCACTTCTGCCCAAAAGGGGGGGGGGGAGTTAAGTTCCATTCTATCTAAAGATCTTTCTCTGCCACATTAACTGCCACTGGCTGGTAAACCAGGCACAGTGCATGTAATACAATAAATAAGTTGCATAGAAATATTATTCAAGACACATTATCAAAAGTCCTGAAATTAAGTACACAGGTGACATTATTTTTTAACCATTAGATTCAGTAGCAGGGTGACAGAATGGTAGTTCCTGCTCTGGGGTACTACACAGATAATACTACAAAATTGTGGTGACAGATTCTCTTTAACATCTCTGGTTATAGGTGGCCATTTTTGAGTGGCTATAGGTGTTGCCACAGCACCTACCCCATTTATGAGGCTATACTCAGCACTTCATATGGATGAATACAAAAAAAAAGTTAAAAAAATCTGTTATATGTCATCTGTGCTTTAAGGAGTAGGCTTGGGAGAGGCAGTTGTGTTATAGATGAATTTAAAGGGCATGTCTCATGAAGACAAGCCTATTTCTATTACGTTATAGAGGAGTCCATCTCCTAGCATAGATAAGGTACTAATGTATTACATATCAGCCATAAACTGATTATTAGGCTAGTGTCAATTTCAGGAAATTTTCAACCTTAAAGTGTAACTTTTTTATTTGCCAGTTTATTAGAGCTAGTCATGAATACCTGAGTTAGTCTGTCAATGATTGTCATAAGATCTGTAACTACCTTATAATAACAGCTTTCATTAATGTGCCCTGTCCCTTTCGACTGCTCCCTCAAAAGACCGTTGCTAGGGCTTGTCTGTCTTCCTTTTAGTGTAAACAGAAGACAGAGGGGCGGTCTTTCACACTGCATGGCTGCATTAGGCTTCAGAGTGAGGAGGCTTGTCTCTCAGTAATCCAATCTGATTGGCTGGCAGGAAGCTGCTGGCTACAGCAAGTGTGTATAGGAAGTGAGGGAAGGCAGTTTTGGCAGAGGAGCCATCTTGAGAAGATCCTCATAATGTAGGGTTCAGAACAGCCGTAACTAAGGAAAAAGCTCAAGGAAAACTGTGGTATTTGAAGAAACGAAAGATTGCTTTATGCAGAATTCTGCAGCAGCAGTAACATATGCTAAAATTGATGTATTTTTTTCTAATCAAACATAATTTAAAGGAAGGTACATAAATATGACAACTTTTTTTACATTTCATAAGAATTTAGAAGTGTTTTCTCAGGTCATGCAACCTAGAGGTCCAGATGGGTGTCACCAGTTGCAAGCGTGTCCCTGCACCATCTGACAATTTCTAATCAGTGTTGCCAGTGTCAGACTGTACAGGGACACACCCCCATCTTGTAACACTCACCTGAATCTTTATTGCAAACTGTTAGCTATTCATTATAGAAGGAATAATATAGGAATGGCACAACATACAGTCATAAGAAAAGAGGCTCCAGAATTGTTATTCCTTGGGGAATGTAAGTAGCTATTAAAGCGGACATGTCAGGAGAGGAGACCGGTCGTCTTTAATTGAGAAAAGGGGCTCAGTGCATTTGCAATGTGCAGAGCAGGGTTTTCCTTTTGTGTTTTTCCATATCATGCCCTCTGTGTAGGCCGTGTGTCATAGGATGGAGGGATGATGTAGGGATTAATGAGGGATTAATGAGCTGTGACGGTTGATTACCTTCACTGATAGAGAAGTGTCCAGAAGGTTAATAAGGTGCATGGCGTAAACATAGGCGTGCGCAGGGGGTGTGCCAGGTGTGCCTGGGTACACCCTAATCAAGCCGCAAAAAATGAAGTATTGTCTCTGCTACAGTGCTACCCCTCCTCAGTTGTCCCCTGTATAATGTACACTGATACCCCTCAGTTTTGTGTTTGCGCATATATATATTCAGGCTCGGACTGGCCCACAGGGGCACAGGGGAATCCCCTGGTGGGCCCCTGAGCAAGGTGGGCCCCTAGTCTCCCACCCTCTGCACAAGTGCACATAACACAGTAGACTTACTGCTCTACATACATATATTCAATGTACAGGACCTCAACCAGCCTATGTTCATATAAAAAACTTGTTTAGATTATTTATTCTATTTGAATGTATCTGTAAGGTGGGCCCCCAAAATAAATTTTACTGGTGGGCCCTAGGTACCCCAGTCCGACACTGTATATATATATATACACACACGCAAGCATGCTTATGCTTTCGGGTGCACACCCTAATGCAATAGGCTGCGCACGCCAATGGGCGTAAACTGGAGCAGCCCTGATTTGTCCATTAATTATACAATATATAGAGATTCTATAGGCCTCTCATTACAGACTATATGTATATATTGGCGAGTATGAATCATGGATTATGAATAATGGAGAAATCGAAGCGTAAAGAGTTCTGCGTATGCACTCAACGTATCTGCCAGGTTAATCATGATGGTCTATGGATAAATGAGGCGTTAATATTATTAGTTAATCCAGGGATTCATACAGCATTGAACATAAAGGCCCAGCACTGAAATAAATCCCTGGATTAACTAATAATATTTATCCATAGACCATCATGATTAACCTGGCAGATACGGTGTGTGCATACGCAGAACTCTTTACGCTTCGATTTCTCCATTATTCCTAATCCATGGTTCATACCCCCCAATAACCCTGCAATTTAGGGGGACTGGGTTTATGTAAGTCGTGCCACCTTTATGGGGCATCTGGGGTCATTTTTGCATCATGAACGGAATAGTCACAGAAATTTCTGCAACCAAATCTAGCCTGTGTGAACACACTCTCAACCAATTGCAGTTTCAGGGTGACCTCTGACGTGGTGGAATTTTCTGACAGAAAATCCGCAGGATGCATATTTTTTTCATGTGAATTATGGAGCGGATTTTGTGGCTGATTTACTGTATTCAATGGGAAAATGATTGCAGCGGTAAACGCAGCGAAAAAATCTGCACAGATTTTGTTGCACATTTTTCCAGGCAGATGTTTGAGCAGAGTTTTCCTTTTTTGCCAAATCAGTTTCCCATTGAATTGAATAAAGAAAATGTCATACACAAAATCCGCAACACAACATTATTTACGCTGCAGAATATAAATCCTGCAACAAAACACAACACACGGATGGACAATTATCAGCCTCGTACGATATCATGGGGGAAGTCTTGATGTTGAGGATTTTCTGGCTTAAAGACACAACAGAGAATTCAGGACTAGGGATGAGCGGACTTCTGTTTTCAGGTTTGGCGTACAAGGTTCGGGTTATCTAAGAATTCTGTTATCGATTTTGCTACCACGGACCATAACTTATGGTCCGTGGTTCCAGAATCCATAATAGAATTCTCGGATAACCCGAACCCGAACTTTGCAAGCAGAACTTGAAACACAAGTTCGCTCATCCCTATTTAGGACCCTTGATCAGTAGATATAAAAAAATCCCTAACGGACTGGCTTCATCAGGGGTATTAGGCAGCCAATTGCTCCCAATACCCCTGATGAAGCCAGTTTAGCTGGTGAAACATGTCGGGGGGCAGTTAGTAGGTTTTAGGTGTCTGCTTCCAGTTCAGTGTATCTTCCAGTGCTAGTAGATATGTAACCAGTGTATGGTGTTACATTATCTTTAGTGAGATCTAATTTGCCAGTGAACAAACTGGTAAACTCTGTTCTGTTCAGTGTCAGCTAATGATTGGTAACATGGTTATGGTAGCACTAACACAAACGGTACACGGACTGGACACAGCTGATTTTTAACCTCTGTTCTTTCGCTCACATTGTGGTTTTAATCGTAATTAGTAAAGGTTATATTTTATAGGGGGAGATTATCTGGGTCAAGTTTGGGTATGTAGCCTTATGGCTTCTTTTGTTTACTGAGTTGATCGGCAGATGGGACTCCTATCTGCTGTTAGAATACCGGTATACCCAGTGCTGTAGTGAAGAAGATGCGGGCACCTTCCAAAATGTCTCCCAGTCTGTCCACCCCACATAACTAGAATGATGCTAGAAGAATTCAAGGGGTTTTCCAGTAATAACAACTTATCAACTATTCACTTATTAACTCTTAGATCGGTGGGGGTCTGACTTATTGTACCCCCAGTGATCACCAAAACAGTGGCCCGGTGTCCCCTGTTTCAAAAGAGTGGCAGTCAAGAATGCACGCTGCTGCACCATTCAAAGTCTATGGGACTGAGTACAGTGCTCGACTATGTTTGTCAGTCCCATAGGCAGTGAATGGAGTAGTAGTGGACATGCTCCACCGACACTCCATTCTAACCGGTGGACTCCATTCCTGCATTCAGCATTTGCATCTCTACTGATATTTCAGTGGCCCCCAATTCAAAGAATAGGTAATGATTTGTTATGAGCAGAATACCCCTTTAACAGTACATTTAAAATATTGTAGGGAGTGATCGTTTCTGAAGAGGTGGAAAATTTTAGACTACAGCCCTAAAGGGGCACTGGTGCTACCCCCCCCCCCCCCCAAACTCTCACAAGGTGCACATGAATATACTTATAATAGTTTGGTTCAATTTATATTCAGTTGGTCTCTACTCACATACATTTATACAATTGATCTTTCCCAGCCTCATGCCTTCCATTATGAGCAGAAGCCACAATGTCAATGTGAACAGAGCCCTAATAAACCCTCCCTATAGAGCCAGCTCAAACCACACATCAGCTGCACTGAATGGACCATATTCAATAGGATAGGCCATCTTAATACAGAAGCTGGAGGGGATTTAGGTATACTTTAATTGCATGACATCATCTCAGAGTTTATTTTTCATCTCTTCATAATTTCTTTATTATCTTTCCAGCAAATTTCCTAGACGTCGACAAGGTTAGTCACATATAACCTGCGTAATGCTTACTGAGAGCGGCCATGCAGATCACGTTCTCAGCTCTTTATTGAGACACTCTCTTTGATCAGATATACACTGCCTTCTTCATTAATGTGCGGCAGAAATATCATCAGTTAATCCATATTTATTGCATTTTCTCTTATAGACTTGGACGTCGGCACTCGCATCATGCAAAAACAATATATAGCGGCTGAAGAGAGCGGAATAGCAGGAGGCGATGCCAAGTTCTCCCAATTAAATCTTGAGCTAAAATTATCAACGTCCTGTTCGCCCGCCTAAAGGAAGCAATGAATTCCTCCGCACATACTCCCATGTATAACTATTCTCTTCCAGACTTCACCATAAAGGGCAATCTGTCTGTGCAGATCTTCGGAAATGACACTAAGGAACTGGACATAGGAGAGCTGGAGAAAATGCTCTTTCTCTTCGTTAAGGAACCTGTGACCATAAGCCTCACCGCCATGTACATCCTATCTTTTGTTGTGGGCATCATTGGCAATATAATGTCTATTAAGGTGTTGACTCGGAAGAGGACTGGCAGGACATCCAGTTTGAGCGCCACCAGAAGCCTACTTATAAATTTGGCCATCTGCGACCTTATGGTGGTCTGCGTGTGTATGCCCATTACGGTTGGCAATTTGATCTATAAAGCCTGGGTATATGGAGACTTCCTCTGTAGGGCAGTGCCATTTATCCAGGCTGTGTCTGTTTCGGCAAGTGTACTAAGTCTTACGGTCATCAGCGTAAATAGGTATTATAATGTCCATAACCCATTAAACGCTAGATCCTTCTTCACCCAGAAGAAAATCTATGGCACGATTGTTGTGGTGTGGCTCATATCCTCCAGCATCTGCTTGCCTCTAATATTTATGAATAAAAGAGATGAGATAGAGATTGCCCAAGGACTTCCTTTAGTGTTTCCCATCTGTACTGAGATTTGGCCCCACGTCATGTTCAAGCAGGCCTACAACTTCCTTCTGTTCTGTTCTTTGTATTGCTTGCCGGTACTGTTCAATTTGGTGATTTGCTTCCTCACCATACGAAAATTATGGAGCTCCTCAGGGAACTTCAAAGATTGTGACTCCAGGAACCAGTCTTTACCAGTTTCCCGACTGAAGGTCAGGAAGAAGATTGCCAAAATGGTGGTGGCCTTGGTGTCACTCTTTGCAGTTTCTTGGCTTCCGGTGTACTTGATGGATATTTGGATTGATTTCAGTATTCCAAAACCTTCTCAAGAAGATACACCATCCCCTTGGATTCTTCAGTTGAGGCCTTTTGCTCAATGGCTCGGGCTGACAAACTCTAGTCTTAACCCAATATGTTATTGTTTCGTTGGGGATCTCTATCGGTCGGCAAAGCATATGAAGAGCATGTACCACAACAGGATGGTTTCTCTCTTTAGTTTCTCATTTTCTGATGGATCTCCAACTTCCATACCTAAACTGCTGTCTTACAAGAACTCGTTACATTCCACCAAAAGGTCCAAACTAAACTGTCCCTTATCAATGGAGGATAATTGCGAAAACTGCTATCCTGGGATCAGAATGAGTGAAACGCCTGATATAACCGGCCACTCTTTGTCCTAAGGAATGGTCTTATTGAACTTTGAGTGTAAGAGATCATTCACTTTTGTAAAGACAGATTGTGCAATGGATTCCACTAACGAGTACAATTTGCGTTATGGATCCTTGTTCAGAACGGTGACATTTCACTGTCAGTATATTGGCTTCTGCTAATATTGGATTTCAATTATCATGACTAATGTACCTAGCCAACAAGTAGACTTGAAAGACACAACTTAATAAGATGCATGGGCCAGATGGGTTCAAGACTGGTCAAAGGAACAGACCTCATTATGATTTATTAAAGAAGGTAACCCTTACCGATGCAATATTTGATATAGGTGTAAGCTCGAAGCATTGTAGACTTCTGACTGTCTAGACTATCATGATGCCTACTAGGCCTAGGTATTCTTCATGATATATGTTCATTCTATAGAATGAATAAAGTAATATTGGACCTGGTATTACATTTCTAAACTGAAAATGAGACTATTTAGTATATCATTTAAGAAAAAGCAAGAAAGTCTCAATACCAAATGAGAGAATTGTGGTACTGTGGGCTTCTCCATTTGATCCTCATCTACTACCTAGATTGGAAAGAGTGTCTCTTGCACTGGAGGACCTGGTATCTCCATTAGTTATATAGAGAGTCTATTGCTTTTCAATGAGAATGATACAGTTCTTCAGTTCTCCTGTGGGAGCACTGCTAAACACTTTCTACTAGGTTGTTCCACAGACTACGGCTGATCACTGGAGGTCCCAGCAGAAGGACAATCTGTGATCAGATTATTTTCAAGGGACTACCGGCATGCCCTAGATTAACCACTATCGGTGTTTCGAAAAGAGTGAAGCTCACGCACTCGACTATTTTCGTAAGACCCATAGTGGTGAATGGCTAGAGCACTGCGCAATCGCAGCCACCACTGTGGGACTACCTCGACCATTTTCAGAACTCCAATAGTGGTAAACGGAGGGTGGCCGCGCTCTCTGTTTATCTTGTGGGCTCCGTTCAGGAGACATGAGCAGGTCCCAGAGGTGGAACCTGCACCTATCTGACATTGATAGCATATAGACCAGGGGTGCACAACCTGCGGCCCGGGGGCCACATGCGGCCCTCGATACTATTCTGTGCGGCCCCCAACCATCTGGTAACAGACATGTATGTCTATGTCTTGTGGCTGCTCACATGTATCTTTCATGTGTTCTCCCATTAGATGGGAGCATTAGAAGTGTAACTAGACATTTATGATATATACTGTATGTTCAATACGCCATAAATATAGTATTTCAGTTGGTAATACCCCTTTAAGTTTTATTTTCGGCCCTTGGAATTGGTTCAGGCTGACAATGTGGCACCCAACCAGAAAAGGTTGTGCACCCCTGATATAGACCATATGCCATCAATGTCCCATATGGTGTAACCTCTTTAAGCTTAAGGTCTTTCTAAAAATGGGAGAAGTAGACTGAGGTTTAGGGCAAGATTGATGGTTGGTTTTCCAAGCATATGCGTGTCCTTACATTATACTTGACCATTCATGGATGACCATTAAAGCCCTTTTACACGGGCCTGTGATTTGGTGTCCGAGGGTCCATAAAAATGCTCTTTGCTGATCATTGCCCAATGTAAACCGGGCATCGATCAGGCTGCGTAAAAGGATCGTCATTCGTCAGCTCAAGTGATGACCCCATGGACATGACATTCTGCAGTATTGGAGGCAGCACAGATTGCAGCTTCGCTCCATATATATGACCATGCACATTCTCAACAAGCTAGGTATACCCTGCCCATTATTTCATACTACTAAATACCATAGGAGTGCATGTTCTACCATGTTGTTCTCAGTTTTGGCCTGATTTTGTCCTTTAAAGGGGTTGTCCCACAAAAAAAAATCTACAGTTTTCAAACCAGCACCTGGATCTGAATACTTTTGTAGTTGCATGTAATTGCAAGTGTATTATAGCTACTGAGTTATTCAACGAAACCCATCTGTATAGCGACACCTACTGTTTGCTTTTTTCTAATTTCTCTGTCCTGCTCACTGAGTCGGAAGCACGTGCTCAGTTCCATCCCTCAACTGCCACCAGCTGCAGCAGAAAGGACACACCCCTGAGAAAGGATACACCCCTTAAGCTGACAGCTTGAAATAAATCTAGCAGAACATTCGGAGCAATGAATGGGGAGATTTCTGGCTCCATGTGAGGTACAGGGCTGGTTCTAGCTTTGTCAGAAAGAGATTGTCATGTGATATATGATGTCTGATTGTATTTTTTTACATTCTTCATGAGTTAACCTTTTTAAATATTTTAAAAGAATAAATCAGCTCTAAATGTTTCTAATTTAGTAAACACTTGAATTCTTTGCAAAATAACAATTCTGGAGCATCTTACCTTATAGCTCTACATTGTGACGTTCCTCTGTTATCCTTCCTAGAACTGGGCGTTATCAGCTGAGGGTATGTCTCTACACAGTCTGATAGCGTCCAGACATTGCTGACTGTATAGAGACACACCCATTTGACAAGGAGAATGGTAATTCCCAGGTGTAAAGTAATTCACAATTTTCAGGAGGAATAACAGAGGAACAGCACAACGCATATTTATGAGAAAAAATGCTCCAGAATTGTTATTTCATTAGGAACACACATATTTACTACAACATACATGGCAGGGGAGGGGACAGGTGGAAAATCCTTTTACTCATTTTTTAAACAATACATGGGGTTACGCAAACCCTTTGTAAGAATATACTGTATATTACTGTATATAAGCAAAATATTTAGCATGGTTGCAAGTAGAAGAAGAGGAGACAGAAGAAATTTTAATATTTATATAACAATGTAAAAATGTATCTAAAATATGATATAATGAGTGCTATAAAGTAACAGTACTGTTGATATTTGATATGACATTGATATTTCTGATGGTTTTCTTGTTTTATTGGTAAGCCCTGTACAGAGATATTACGGGGGTTGTGCAGAATTTAAAAAAAACCTGGCTGATTTATTTAAAAAAAAGTGCCGTCCCCGTCCACAGAGTGTGTGTGGTATTGCAGCTCGAATATATTCAATTCAGTGGAGCTGAGCAGCAATAACATCCTAATCAAATTTGCACATCCTAATGACAGGTTCTCGTTAAAGGCTATGGACACCTTCGGAGACAATTTTTTTATTATTGCATTTTACTCATTTTAGGCTAAAAATCTTGTTTTCAATTGGCCTTTATTAAAAATATTCAGCCGTTCTGTCACGATGGGTTAACTGTTGAGAATCGTACTTTCCCTTTCACGTTTTGCCAGTCATAAAATAAACCTTATCTCTAAATTACTAAAAGGTCATAAAAAGGTATTTAAGTCACATTCTTAACAGTAAGATAATAATTGAGCTATAATGAGTGTTCATAAGGTCAGAGATAAGGAGCCATCAGCTGAGCTGCCTGACTGAACACAGTAAAAATACAGAGCATCCTTCTAGAGAATCTCAAGGCTGTACAGAGAAAAGGGCTCCAAATTTAATAAAGACCAATTGAAAAAATGATTTTAGCTCAAAATGAGTACAATGCAGATGCCCCCAAAGGTGTCCATAGCCTTAAAAGTAGGGATGCTTAACATGCGGCCCTTCAGCTGTTGCCAAACTACAACTCCCATACTCTAATAGCTGTAGACTGTCCAGGTATGATGGGAGTGGTAGGTTTGCAACAGCTGCAGAGCCGCAGGTTGAGCATGTCTGCTTTAAAGTATTTCTTCTCCTTTCAAATAAAAAAATGGGTGAATAATATATTGCCTTTTCTACTGTATTTAATATTGCAAAGCAGAAAGGAAAAAAAATCTTAAATTACCTGACTACACTGTTTCTCATTGTAGTCATCCCCCCTATTATCTGTGTCTGTTGGTCTATTCCAGTGATGCAATCAGTTGGATAGAAATGTTGTCTGTTTGTGTGCTTGTTGTAGAACAGACCACTTTACCCAGATAAAGGGGGGATTATACAACAGTCATTTTTCTTGCTTCGTGTTTCAGCTGTACAGTGTAAAGCAACACAAGGCAATAAATAATACTGTACATTCCAAAAAACACTAATGATATAAAATGTAAGTCCACGCTAAGAATATCCTTACAAGGGCAGTGTAAAATATGGGTCCCTACTACCATGTTAGTTATTCATATGTATATTTTCATAAGCATGGAATAAATTATTTTATAAAGAAACCCCGTTATTGCGTTATTTTTTTTTTCTGCATGTGATGAAACCACTCTTAACAGCATATTAGTTGGCAAATTATGGGCATGTAAGCAAGACCCCCAAGAATGCCCCTAATGCTTACATTACTCAGGCTCCCCATTAAAGGGGTTGGCTTATCTCAGACATTGATGGCATATTGCTTGGAGCTCTGTCACCCACTCCCTTCTCTAGAATGGGGCTCCCAAAGCTCCAAAAATAGCCAGATAAGCCCACTTGGGAATTTTTGGAAGTCCCATAGCGGTGAATGGAGATCGCACTGCACAAGCGCAGCCAACTCACCATGCTATGGAGCTGCCGAAATTAGCTGAGCCAGCGCTCAGCTATTTTCAGAACTCCCATAGTGGTGACCGAAGGGTGGCTGTGCATGCACAGACACTCTCTCTCCACTTTGGGGGCCCCCTGTTCAGGAGATAGGAGAGGGTCCCATAGGCGGGACCTCCACCTATCTAGGTCCCATAGGCAGGACCTCCACCTGTCTGATATGGGCCAACCGCTATAACTAGGATACCCCAAGGAATGGAAGAACAAAAGCAAACTGAAAACAATCAGTACTATGTAGAGGTTCATGGTGATATGGTAGGAATTAAATTGCAGTATTATATATGAATGGTATGGCAGTATTATGTTGGCTACTGCAAAGGTTTTTGGATACTGCATGGGGAGCAGCCACAAGGAGTTTCTCCGACTCTGGAGGATCCATCATCACGCAAACAACCAATGAGGATTGTGCATTACCCCATTTCCCCTGGGGTGGAGCTAGGTTCCATGACAGAAGAGTAGAGCTGAATGATCACTGGGGGTCCCTTAATAGGATTCCTTCTAATCAGTGACCCTTCCAACAAAAAGGGCTTTTCCAAAGTGGACCACCCTCTTTACCGTAGCCTTTTTTTCGTATGAGGCACCATGATATCACAATCACCTACAGTAATCTTCTCCCGCCTACTATGGATTCCATAGGGAACGGTTATAGTGTGAAACATAAAAAGCAACACTTTGAAACAAATAATAATTACACAGAATTTGCATCTCAGTAACCGCTCAAGAGGATAATTATATTGTCCTCATTCCCGGCGGGAGATCGATTATAGTTTGACAGCGGGGGTTGGGGACGGAGTGTAGATTATACTGAGTTAAGGGGAAACACTCAATTTGAGAGAGAAAAAATGACAGCAGAGACCATGAAATCAGTGCTTTATATACAATAGGCTTCATAATGACAGGCTGTGTTACCACCAGCAGATATTCACATACAGTGAACCTCTCTATGTAGAGACACATTGTAAATCACCAGCCGGGATACACTGCTGATATATATTAATACATCTACTTAGAAATAGATTTCAATGGGCTTCTGCCTTAACATCAAAATGTTAGAAAGAGCACCAGACAGAGTTAATGGTAATTTTTTTGATTCTTCTATTTACTTATAGAAGTAATTACCGAAGGTAATAATTTTTTTAATTGCTTTAATAAAAAATATGGAGCCCTTTTTTCTGTACAGGGCTGAGAAGCTCTAGTAGCAGAAACTGAATTTTCATTTTGTTCCGTCAGCCAGCTCACCTGAGGGCTCCTTGTATCTGCTCTCTGACCTTATAAACTCTCGATATAGCTCTTTTCTTACTGATAAGAATGTGACTTAAATAAGTGTTTATGACTCTCAGTAAGGCTCCATTCACACGACTGTATGTTGTCCGCAAAAAAACGGATCCGTGTCCGCAACAAAACGGATTGCATTCCATTTTTTGCTGATCCATAGACTTCAATAGGGCCATGTCCTGATTTTCACTGACAAGTATAGGACATGTTTCATTTTTTTTTTCTGAGCTGTGCAATGGAAGAAAAGTGAATGGGACAGCATCTAATCCGCAAAAAAACGGATCCGTTTCTTTGCGGACAACATACGGTCGTGTGAATGGAGCCTTAATTAGAGATAAGGGTTATTAGATGACCCGCACAAAGTGAAAGTAAAAAGTACTATTCATACAGCTAGAAAAACAGTTAACCCTTTGTAACAGATTGGCTCAATATATTGAATAAAGACTAATTGTAAATAAGTTTTTTTTTTGCCCAAAATAAGCAAAATAAATTGCTTCCGAAGGTGTACATAGACTTTACGCATTTAAATTCAAACTATAGAAAGTGTAGAACAAAGATCCATGTCTCCTCTATCCATTTATCTATCTATCTACAGTTAGGTCCATATATATTTGGACAGAGACAACGTTTTTCCAATTTTTGTTCTGTACATTACCACAATGGATTTTGAACAAAACAATTCAGATGCAGTTGAAGTTCAGACTTAATTCAGTGAGTTGAACAAAACGATTGCATAAAAATGTGAGGAACTAAAGCATTTTTTAAACTCAATCCCTTCATTTCAGGGGCTCAAAAGTAATTGGACAAATTAAATAATTGTAAATAAAATGTTAATTTCTAATACTTGGTTGAAAACCCTTTGTTGGCAATGACTGCCTGAAGTCTTGAAGTCATGGACATCACCAGATGCTGTGTTTCCTCCTCTTTAATGCTCGGCCAGGCCTTTACTGCCGCGGTTTTCAGTTGCTCTTTGTTTGTGGGCCTTTCTGTCTGAAGTTTCTTCTTTAACAAGTGAAATGCTCTATTGGGTTCAGACCCGGTGACTGACTCGGCCATTCAAGAATATTCCACTTCTTTGCTTTAATAAACTCCTGGGTTGCTTTGGCTTCATGTTTTGGGTCATTGTCCATCTATATTATGAAATCAGTTTGGCTGGATCTGAGCACACAGTATGTCTCTGAAAACCCCAGAATTCATCGGACTGTGTCACATCATCAATAAACACGGCAGCCATGCATGCCAAAGCCATCACACTGCCTCCTCCGTGTTTTACAGATGATGTGGTATGCTTTGGACCATGACCTGTACCATGCCTACGCCATGGTAATTATTCTGCGATCATCCACCACTCTTGTCTTCTGTGGGGTCTTTTTGCATTGCTGAGGTCACCAATGCTTTCTTTCTTTCTCAGAATGTACCAAACTGTAGATTTTGCCGCTCCTAATAGTGTAGCAATTTCCCGGATGTTTTTTTTTTTTGTTTTTGCAGATGAAGGATGGCCTGTTTTATCTGCATGGAGAGCTTCTCTGACCGCATGTTTACTTCTCAGCAAAATCTTCAAAATGCAAGCACCACACCTCAAATCAACTCCAGGCCTTTTATGTGCTTAATTGAGAATGAAATAATGAAGGAATTGTCCACGCCCATTGCCCATGAAACAGCCTTTGAGTAAAATTGTCCAATTACTTTTGGTCCCTTTAAAAACAGGGTGCCCCATGTAAAGGAGCTGAAACTCCTAAACCCTTCATCCAATTTTATTTAGGATACCCTCGAATGAAAGCTAAAAGTCTGGACTTTATGTCCATTATATAACTATAACTTGAATATGTTTTAGTAGACAGGTAAAAAAAATAACCACATTTGTGTCAGTGTCCAAATATATATAGACCTAACTGTATCTATCTATAGATCTATCTGGATAATATATATATACTGTATATGTGTATATATACATTTCTATATGTCTGTCCATCTCTATCTAATCTATTTAACTATCTATCTATTATATGTCTTTCATTCTATCTGTCTATCTATCTATCTATTATATATATATATTTATATTTATATCATATCTATCATTAGCTACAAGTCTTTATCTACCTATCTGTCTAATGTATCTATCTATCCATCTATCTGTCTAACATATCTATTATCTATCTATCTATCTATCTATCTATCTATCTATCTATCTATCTCATATATATATATATATATATATATATATACATATATATATATATATCATATCTATCATTAGCTACAAGTCTTTATCAATCTATCTGTCTAACATATCTATTATCTATCTATCTATCTATCTATCTATCTATCTATCTACCTATCTATCTAATATCTATCTATCTATCTAATATCTATCTATCTCATATATATCTATCTATCTCATATATATATATATCATATCTATCATTAGCTACAAGTCTTTATCAACCTATCTGTCTAACACATCTATCTATCTATCTATCTATCTATCTATCTATGTCTACCTCATGTCTATTTATCTGTCTTTCTAGTTATTAAAGTCATCACCTGTGAACCATACAGACAATAGTGGTTCTGATTTCACCCTGCTGTTCCTCTCCTCAGTTATCAGTACTGTAAATACCATATCTACAGTATGCCTATAGCACGGCACACCCGCAGAAAAAGCAATCAATGCCCTCTTTAATTATCCAACGCTTGCGAAGGACCTTAGGCCGTAGTTGTGTGGACGACCTGGCAATTTTATGAGTAAACCAAGTAAGAGCAGCTTTATGTCCCTAAGAAATAAAACGAAGATTGATCTGCTTATTTAGCGCCACCTAGCCCACAGGCTTACATAAAAACTGAAAATAATTCTCTCTGGCAATATATAACTAAATAAATTGACCTAAAATTGATTTTTAAAAACCATGCCAACAAGTAGTGATTACTGTTAGCAGTCGGAAGTGGCCACCTGTTTTATTCTCTTATCTCATCTTCTGCCAGGATTGGAGATTACTGACAGGATTTGCATAAGAACAATAGGTTTGTCTGGCGTGTCTGTTCCTAAGACTGATGGCACCTCGGAGCCCCACCAAATACAAAGGGAGAGTTTTAATATAGGAAAACTTCACATTTTCTGCATATAATTGTTCTATTTTCTGTTCCTTGGTCCTTCATACATCACTGAAACGTTCCAAGCTTTAGGCTGAGTAAATAATTCATGGCTGCTTTAATTCATATATTGAGCTGTAGTACGATGACATTTCACATCTACACACAGGGATGTAGATTACTTACAGAAAAAGAAACTATGAGACATACTGTGAAGGACCAGTCCACAGCAATTTCCGTAAAACAGGAAGGGCCGTCTGGAGAAGGAGTTGGAAAAATTTGAAAATACTGTGAAAAAAACACAAAGTTGTAGCATTAAGACTGTGTTCACATGTCAGTCAGTTGATCAGTTATTTCCATCAGTTAGTGTGGGTCAAAAACACAGAACAGGTGAATATCTTTCTATTGTACCTTATCTCCGTGTAGGCTTAACTGATGGAAATCCCTGATTAACTAACTGAAGAAAGAAAGAAAGAAAGAAAGAAAGAGAGGTGAGAGGGAAATTAGGGAGGTGATAAGGAAGGAAAGGAGGTCAGAAGGAAAGAAATGAGGTGAGAAGGAAAGAAAGGAGATGAGAAGGAAGGATAATAGATATAGAGATAGATGTAAAAATGGATACATACATAAATAAATGATAGATAGATAGATAGACGCAAATGAAAGCAATAAAGAACATTAATAAATAGAGAGATAATTAGAGTTAGATATGATCCTGAAAAAAACAAGAAAGAAAAACATAAGATAGAAAGCTATAAAAGAAAGAAAGAAATGTAAGATAGAAAAATAGATATAGATAGATAGATAGATAGATAGATAGACAGATAGATGGAAGGACAGACGGATAGACAGATAGGTAGATAGATAGATAGATAGATAGATAGATAGCTATAAAAGAAAGAACAAAGTAAGACTGATAGACATATGATAGATAGATAGATAGATAGATAGATAGATAGATAGATAGATAGACCATATGTATAAACTATTTTGCAGCCTATTTTCAGCAGTTCTTCGGTGGGTATAATAATATTCATGGGATCGCAGTTATCGGGGTCTCTGACTGGTGGCACTCCGTTTGCAGGGTGTCAGGGTATGATGGGAGTTGTAACTAGAGCTTGAGCTGCAACAACTGAAAAGCTACAGGTTGGCGACCACGGCTCTGATGTAATGGATATAATCAGTAGAAGTTTAGCTCAGTGGTAATGCAACATCAATTTAAATATTCACAAAGTGTTTTATTTTCTGAAATCCCATTTAAAATGCGATTTGGCAATGACTAATCCTTTAAACGCGCAGCGCAGTTTTAGTGAATTGGAGACCATTAGCTGTGTTTATGGACCCATTGCCCAGCTGTGAAAAGGCTGAAATTCAGCCATGACTCATAATTGAATAAATGGATGTATTCAGATTACAGAAAATGTGCAGCCAGATCTGTCAGATTATTTCACTACGGAACATTATCTGAACAAAAACATTCCACCCCCGCATAAACTGTCCTTCATTGGATATAAGGGATGAAAACTGGTGTTTGGCTCAGTGGAAACCTATGATTTAGGTCTAGGTCTTTGCTACAATGGTCCCCCGATGATAAGCCGATCACAGGGTAATGTTCCGCTGTAACTTCCAGTGATCGACTGTTCCCTGCAGTGCCCCTGCAGGAGAAAAGTAGCATTACACAAATCCCATAGAAATCACTAAGCTGTCTAATGTGCCAAGTCCTCCAGTAAGAGATGCTCAGCTAATAAATTAAAATCCTGAACAGAAGGGTTCGCCAAGCTTTATACATCGAACTTCACCAAGATTTATACATCTAGTAAAAACAGAATTGGTGCAATATAAATTAATAAAAATATTATATGCATGCATATATCTTAGCTCCACTGGATGGCTGATAAATGTGTGATCACTGGGGATCTGATCTTTCTGACCTCCACCAATCACAAGAGCAGGGGTCTCTAAGTCTCCTGTGTCCTAAGGATAGATCATCAATATTAAACAACCGGACAACCCCTTTAAACTACGCATGACCCAACATTCTCCAGCCAGCTCTACCGAGCTTCACAGCTGGTGGAGTCCAAGGAGGTCAGTTCCTCAGCTTCTCTATGAAAAAGGGAAGTATCCATTAAATGGTACAAGAATTGATGGCAGCAACCAGGGGTGTAATGAGTAACCAACTAGCATCATTGCAAAACTCAACTGTACTGTGTACACCTCAAGCAAAAGTATGATTATTTTGGTCTTTCTTGTATAGGGATAAATCACAGTGATGTCACGGTACAGAGACAATAAACACAACAATGTCAAAGTATAGGGAATAATAAACATAGTGATGTCACAGTACAGGGAATAATAAACACAGTGATGTCACAGAGAGATAAAAACACAGTGATGTCACAGAACAGAGATAAAAACACAGTGATGTCACAGTACAGAGATAATAAACACAGTGATGTCACAGTACAGAGATAATAAACACAGTGATGTCACAGTACAGGGATAATAAACACAGTGATGTCACAGTACAGAGATAATAAACACAGTGATGTCACAGTACAGAGATAATAAACACAGTGATGTCACAGTACAGGGATAATAAACACAGTGATGTCACAGTACAGATATAATAAACACAGTGATGTCACAGTACAGGGATAATAAACACAGTGATGTCACAGTACAGGGATAATAAACACAGTGATGTCACAGTACAGGGATAATAAACACAGTGATGTCACAGCACAGGGATAATAAACACAGTGATGTCACAGTACAGGGATAATAAACACAGTGATGTCACAGTACAGGGATAATAAACACAGTGATGTCACAGTACAGAGATAATAAACACAGTGATGTCACAGTACAGGGATAATAAACACAGTGATGTCACAGCACAGGGATAATAAACACAGTGATGTCACAGTACAGGGATAATAAACACAGTGATGTCACAGTACAGGGATAATAAACACAGTGATGTCACAGTACAGAGATAATAAACACAGTGATGTCACAGTACAGGGATAATAAACACAGTGATGTCACAGTACAGAGATAATAAACACAGTGATGTCACAGTACAGGGATAATAAACACAGTGATGTCACAGTACAGGAATAATAAACACAGTGATGTCACAGTACAGAGATAATAAACACAGTGATGTCACAGTACAGGGATAATAAACACAGTGATGTCACAGTACAGAGATAATAAACACAGTGATGTCACAGTACAGGGATAATAAACACAATGATGTCACAGTACAGAGATAATAAACACAGTGATGTCACAGTACAGAGATAATACACACAGTGATGTCACAGTACAGAGATAATAAACACAGTGATGTCACAGTACAGGGATAATAAACACAGTGATGTCACAGTACAGGGATAATAAACACAGTGATATCACAGGACAGGGATAATAAACACAGTGATGTCACAGTACAGGATAATAAACACATTGATGTCACAGTACAGGGATAATAAACACAGTGATGTCACAGTATAGGGATAATAAACACAGTGATGTCACAGTACAGGATAATAAACACAGTGATGTCACAGTACAGGGATAATAAACACAGTGATATCACAGGACAGGGATAATAAACACAGTGATGTCACAGTATAGGGATAATAAACAGTGATGTCACAGTGCAGAGATAATAAACACAGTGATGTCACAGTACAGGGATAATAAACACAGTGATGTCACAGTACAGGGATAATAAATACAGTGATGTCACAGTACAGGGATAAAAACCACAGTGATGTCACAGTACAGGGATAAAAACCACAGTGATGTCACAGTACAGGGATAATATACACAGTGATGTCACAGTACAGGGATAATATACACAGTGATGTCACAGTGCAGGTATAATAAACACAGTGATGTCACAGTACAGGGATAATAAACACAGTGATGTCACAGTACAGGATAATAAACACAGTGATGTCACAGTGCAGGTATAATAAACACAGTGATGTCACAGTACAGGGATAATAAACACAGTGATGTCACAGTGCAGGTATAATAAACACAGTGATGTCACAGTACAGGGATAATAAACACAGTGATGTCACAGTACAGGATAATAAACACAGTGATGTCACAGTGCAGGTATAATAAACACAGTGATGTCACAGTACAGGGATAATAAACACAGTGATGTCACAGCACAGGGATAATAAACACAGTGATGTCACAGTACAGGGATAATAAACAGTGATGCCACAGTACAGAGATAATAAACACAGTGATGTCACAGTACAGAGATAATAAACACAGTGATGTCACAGTACAGGGATAATAAACACAGTGATGTCACAGTACAGGGATAATAAACACAGTGATGTCACAGTACAGAGATAATAAATACAGTGACATTACAGCACAGGGATTATACAGTGATCCAGAAATCAATGTAATAAGACAGATGACCTAGTACAGGAATAATGCAGTGACATCATAGTATCGCAAAAAGTAATGTGGCAAACAGGAGATAATGTGCAAAGCAGGAAAACCCATTGGGCTCCATGGTGAGCGTTTGGATTTTTTCACATCCGCATCCATAGTTATCCTTGCCTGAACCTTAGGTTTCAGTGACACTGGCCCCCTAGTGGTTGAGGCCTAGAGCATCTACTACACCTGCTGCCCTGGCAGCTACAGCCATGGCCAGATGTTGTAGCTGTAATATGGACCCTCTAATGTGCCAGCATTACGCCTGTCTGTGGCTAGTGTAAGAGAGCTGCTTGGAGCCTCCACAAATCAGCAGCCGCCAAGAAGGCAGAAATGCTCTTGCCTATAACACTGCCAGTCCCCTGTACAAACACTTAGCACAGCGGCTCAGCTTTAATATAACTTTGTGATAATGGAATGAGCTGCAAATGAGCCATGGGAGCCATTTAGTCTTTGTGATGACTCAGAGAAGTGATAGTTTACACCTATAAATTATTTCATGTGGAATTTTCAATATCTGCTCTCTCTAGACAGGGATGTGTATATTTATACCTGCAGCCAACGGGTTGATTTGGATATTACTTTATTTATATTGCAGCCGCGGAAAAAAAATGCATAAATACTGAAATGTCCCATAATTCATAGACATCTAGTATCATGGTGACAGCTAAGAGGTGACGAAAGGACAGGAGAGAAGAAGAGATAGATGATAGATAGATAGATAGATAGATAGATAGATAGATAATCTATCTCATATCTATCTCAAATCAATCTAATATCTATGTATGTATCTCATTTATCTGTCTGTCTATATCTTTTTAGGTGTCTAGAGGCCTATAGCAAAAGTATTTTTTAATATTTTTTGATAATTGCAAAAACTGTTTAACTGTGGCTTTCTTTACTTTTTTCCATCAGTAGTAGGGGCCATATATTTACCGTCTTTATCCCATATATCCACCTTCTTCATCTGATATATTCATCTTCTTCACCCCATATATCCACTTTGGGCATCCCAAGTATCCACCTTCTTTATTCTGTTATCAGCAGGTTACCATTGTGTCAGTCTACACTGCACCCTATGCAATTGTGTACACAGAATCACCAGAAAATTGGATAAAACCTCCGAAGATGGGCACCTGGGACTCGGTAGCACCAGAAGATCAACATTTAATAGAGCTTTTAACATCATACAGTGATATAGCCGCTCATATTTTCTATTGGGGACCATGCCTTACAGACATCCTATTAGACACAGATGACTCATATAGGATTATTTGGTAGCTATAACTCATGCCACGATTTCCTACTGCACTCAGCTGTTAAAAATAAATGAAAGACTGGAGGAAGAAGACTCTTCGTTTTGTGAGAATGACTGGTTAATATTCTCCACCCCTGACCATGTTTGCTGACAAATTATCCCTCAGGAGGACAGTGGTGCTGCATCGTGTTACACCCACATCTATAATTAGGGATTTGAGGATTCTATCATGCCCTTTATGTTTCCAGGCTTTGTATACAGATATACATCGTGGCTAGATGCCTGTTTTAACGTGAAATTGAAGATTTAAGAATAAATAGGCTTACACAGGCTAAGTGATAAAAATATTTACTAAGTCTGAGTAATAATAATAATTATCAATTTCCTGGCCTGCAATACAATGAGGGAGCTTCCATCTCAATGCTACCAATGTAGAACATGGCCAACACCCCATGATAATAGAGAAAGATATTGACCTTTAACATCCTACCTGAATGATGTTCTCATTGGAGCTGAATTTTTTGTCTTTGTGCACAAAGGTTATACCTTTCAGCCTCTCCTCCTAACAATGTCCAGTGCACAGTACACATGTCCTGTGAGTTATCCATTCTGGAATGTGGCCTGGTGGTCCTCTGACACAGAACAATGGCTTTGTATATGTAACTATCCCCAACTGACTACATTACAAGGAATATAGAAGACAATATAATAATTAAAGGTGAAAGAACCAATCAGTATTTTATTAATTGTTAAACACCTTTCTAACACATTGCCAAAGCGAAATATTAGAGCAAAGCTCAGCAATTCTTATGTATTATATATGTTAACTAAAACTACTCTTATAGATAAAAAAAAACTTATATGTACAAAAATATTGAAAAATATAATATTATTGGGACAGCCACACAACCATGACTTGCATAAAACGTGTGCCCATTTGAGGGAGGTGACAAGAGGCAGAGCAGTAGTCTATTATAAAATGTAACTTTGGATCTTACCAGTAAGACGAATCTGCACAAGGTGGGAATGGAGGTGGGCTGAGCTTGATGGACAGTCGCTCGTTTTTGTTTTCACCGTGCGAAGTTGCTCAATAAATTTCACACCTGGCAGAATAGAATAAAGGGGGCCAAGGCCATACAACTGACTCTAGTATGCCCTAACAAGGCTAGTATACCTTGATGACCTCATAAGACGGAGTCATCGCCCTGAAAAGAGCGGCCCCGTCTGGAACCTTTCCCTAATCTAAAGGTCCTGGACAGCCCTACCCATTGGAGTCAATGCGATCACTAGGGGGCAAAAAAAATAAAAGGGATATGGGGCAATATTACGTCAGATGTTATAGCGGTTGATACATTAGATGTTAACTACTGGGAATATTATAATAATTAAATCCTGTCCCCAGTTAGCGAAAATAAGTAACCCAGTCAGGAATCGCGGTGCCACAGGAGGGATGTGGTGTCTAAGATTCTCCCTGCTTAAGATGGTGGCGAGCGTGGGGCTTAAATGTAGTCCATCGGGAGCCGTGTATCCCCACCTTACATCCTGTCCGGTGATGTCACCGCGTCCCATGTCAAAGCGGAGCATGCGCGCAGCACCTATAATGAATAATAATATGAAGTAATAGAGGGGTGAGGTCAGTTACCAAAATGCCACTACCCACATGATCTAGCATCATGTTCACCATGACAATTGGTTGTTAGAAGAGCGCCATCATGTCCAGTTATCAGACACGGGCTTGGGGCATTACCAAAGATATTTTGAGCTTCAGAACTGCGGGCCCTGCCGAAAAATCATCAGGAGAAAATGAGAATAGAAAAAATAATAATGAAAAAAAAATAATACAGTAAAAATGAATAGATAAGGTTAATGAGTGAATGTCTCCAATTTATCAACACGCTGTTAACAGTACAGGGCAATATGTCAAATAAAGCACCCAAAGTTTAACTGTTTATTCAGTCCATGGGTACTTGGTGTGTTCAGTTTAAAGATCCACCAACTTTCTCTTTACAGGATACTCTTATTCCATCCACCTCCTCTGGGTGACATGTGAACCCATTCGATTCCCCTAAACCTGATGGCATTTGTCCAATAGGTATCCCACGTTTGAGCGAGGTTGGGTGGTTGCTCTCGTATCTCAACAGGGAATTTGTGGAGCAAGGCTTACAGTATATGGTAGTTTCTAGATGTACCTCGACATTCTTCCAAATCAATATATCAAGAAAAGGTAGCCAATCATTCTCTATTACCGATGTGAACCACAGATTCACGGAATTCACATTCAGTTTTGTTACAAATCTATCAAATTCTGCTTCTGTTCCGCTCCAGATGACAAAAATGTCATCTATGAAGCGGGAGCAGAGGACTAGATTGTTTAGTCCCTCAATGGGAACATCACCAAAGACCTCCGTCTCCTCCCACCAGCCCAGGAGTAGATTGGCGTAAGATGGGGCACAAGAACTGCCCATCGCCGTACTCCTGAACTGGTGGTAGAAGCGCCAGTCAAACAAGCAATAATTCCTGGTAAGTATGAATCGTAAAAATGTGTTGTGTGTTGTGAACTGTTGACCTCTGGCCTTCAGAAAATGAGCTACGGCGTGCATGCCAGCCTCATGTGGAATTGAGGAATATAAAGCTTCCACGTCTTTTGAGGTTAGATACCAGTCTGCCTCCACTGTGATACCCTCTAATCTAGTGAGAAGGTCACCGGTATCGATAATGTACGAGGGCAGGCTTTGAACAAATTATCGCAGAATGCGGTCTATGTTTATATGTGGTACCAGGGCTAGGGTGTGACTGCTGACTCTGCACCATCTGTAGCAACACTCATGAACGAGGTCCAATTTTGTAGTTCTAGTGAATGACTATAATGTTCTTACGATACAGATATGATAAATATAATGCATCATTTTTGCCGAGATCAATAGTAAATATCCCATTTTTGGCTACTCTGAGGGTAAAACAAATCTTCTCCCATGGGTGGGTATATAAATTAATATTGGTGGAGTACTTCTGGTTTTTTGAGTGACATATTCATTCTCTCAGCTGAAAATGCCCGTCAAAGGAACTGAAAAGTCTTGATTGTCCTCTCAGTTTAATCAATCAGAAATGCTTCTTGTAAATGTCCTTGAAAAGGTGAAAGTGACACGTGGGAATATCATAGATACACAGAGACCATTTCTGCAAGAAAGATCTGATTTTTTTAAAAATATGCAGCTATTTATATCAAGGCCACCGGTGGGCTGCAACCTACCCTCCACCACCATCTACCCGTTGACCTACTCAATAGCCAATGTAGGGCCCCTCCCTTTGCCTACTGGTAAATGCACAGGCCCCATTTCAAGTGTTTTACTGGATAGGCCCACAAAATGAAAAGTACATTCAGGAGGGACATAAAATAGATTATATTAGGCTACATCATGGTTACATCACTATCTGAGCATTTCATTGGATTTAAAGGGGTTTTCTGGGACTCATATGTTGATAACCTATGATCCTTGGGATAGGACATCAATATCTAATCAGTGGGAGTCCAACTCCCAGCACTCTTGCCAATCAGGTGTTTGAAGAGGTCGCAACGCTCTGGTGAGCACTGATGCCTCTTCCTAGGCCATTGTCATCCTCCTTGGTCACATGGCTTATGATTGGCTCAATCCCATTAAAGTGAATGGGCCTGGGATGCAATACGAATCAAAGCCGCTATGTATTTTCTGCGAAGAGGCCGCAACACGGTCTCTTCAAAAAGTTGATCAATGCACCCCCACAGATCAGACACTGCTGACCTATCCTAAGCCATCAATATTGATCTCCTGAAAACAGTAAGAATATCCATGCGTGCAACACTATTCTTGCCATGAAAATGATGGAAACTACGATGGAAAAAATCAATAGGGTCTGTCTGGCGCCAGTCGTATTTATCCTGTGATGGATCCGAAACCGTGTTGTGGATTCTGTTATGAACCACAATGCAGATTTGAACAGAGCCTTATCCATTCTTATTTTGCATTCCTCCAGTACCTCCACAAACCCATCAGGGTATTGGGGGACTCTGACCATTTGTCCTTCACAAAATATTCTGGAATCAGAATCAAACCCCCAATAATAGTGAGTTAGGGTTTGCTCAATGGGGCGTATCTAAGAGGGATGGGGGGGGGGCATATGCTTTATGTGTTGCGTGCCATAGGGTTGCCAATAAGCCATTCGGTCTTGCCCAGGGTATTAAGATATAAGGCTAGGGCAGCAAGATGAATCTTTGCCCTGGGTAGGGAAATCCTAGCTACAACTCTGTTCGCTGATATACCCTAGACATCATGACTTGTCTATAGATCATCATATATTCTTCTTGCTTGGATTTCTCCAAACCTTTTGATTAAAACCATGTGTTATGCTGACAATGTTACCAGTGATACAATGTAACCAACTTCTCATTATATCTCTGCCACTATGATCCACAGGCGGTGTCATCAGATACATATTACATTTACAAATCATTGTCTATTAATTTTGTGGCGCTCTGCTAAACACAACGCAACTTCAACTACATCTTCAGCCTACAGGACATTTTCCAGATGAGCTAATGCAGTTTTTACTCTTTACATTATGATTATTTGAACACAATCATAGATTTCACTTACAAGCCACTGACACAAAGACTCATGGGTGGATGGGCCATTGACTCTAAGGAGAAAAATCTTGGTAGGATTTACTTGAGTCAGACCACCACTGATCTGATATTGATGACCTATCCTGAGGATAAGTCAACGATATTAAAGTTCTAGAATGCTCCATTGAACTCAGAGGAGCCTGAAAAACTATATATCGGTCCTTAAACCTTATTTGGGCAATTGGATATCATAGAGAGGTTTAGGACCCAAAGAGGAGAGTAGCCCCTGAGGTGTAGCTTGCAAGATCCTTGGAAAATCTGTCACAAAAACCCGATCTACCATGTTGTGTTTATAATGCTGGTAGCTTTTAATGTAACAGATGGGCATTTGGAACCTTCTAGAAGCCTAACTCAATGCAACTGTTACATCTGCACCCTATGGGCTGCGCCCCTATTACATGGTCACCCTTTCATTTTAATGGGAGCTATGTAATACTGCACTTCCCCTGTAGTGGCCACTGTAGGGGAAATGTGTTATATGTAAACTGTTCTGAAGCTGGACCCACAGTGATCATCTGATCACTGCACATCCTCAGTTTATAAAAGGGTTATCTTTAAATTGTAGGCGATCCAAATTAACGTGGCGGTCACAAAGGGTCAATCAATGGATATATGTGTCCATGGGGGTCACAGATTGGGGGGATCCTTACTTAGCTATTTCCACAACAAATCTCGTCAGAGCATATAACTGTTTTCACACCCTTCCACTTTGATGATAATGATGTCCTTCTAGGCAGGGAAATATCTGATAAGAGTAGTTGAGGACTTCAAGGAAAAACTAGTTTCATTTGAGGTGATTAGCATTTATTCCATAGGGTCCTGTGCCTAAATTTGGCATGTAGCCCCACACCACCTCCAGCAGCCACTTCAGGACATGGAAAACTAATGACCATTTGTCTCCCTGCTCTGTTCCATTTATCACTTTCTCCATCCCTTGATCTCCCAGTGACCTACCTTACTGCTGCCATTTTTAAAGGGGTTTCCTGAAGTCACCTGATTGGTCAGGGTACCAAGAGTTGGCCTACCACCAATAAAATATTCATGGTCTATCCTAAGTATAGGACCATTATAGTTAAGTCCAAGGTGTTATGGCGACCAAGCACCAAACAGGTGGGTGTGTTTATGTAAACCATGATGAAGAAGGCCCTCTTTCTATTTTTACAGTGAGACCTCTTTTCAATATCTAAACTCTAGAACATACAGATTAGCTCACTTCCGAAAGAAAGAAAGCTTTCTCTGCACCATAACTAAGAAGATCATCCAAACCAACCAAACCTTGTTTTAGATCTTGGGACATAAGCACCCTCTACTGATGAGGAGCAAAAACTCTGAATCGTATCTCCAGAAGGGTCTTCTTTTCCTTAGGCATGTTGCAAGAACTGTGAAAGGGTCAGACATTGATTATAGGATGGGTACCTCCACTAGGTGGCACTACAGAGTAAGGCTACATTAACACGACCGCAGTGTATTACGGATCCGCAATACACCCAGCCGCACCCCCCATAGTAACATGAATAGGACATGTTCTATCTTTTGCGGAGCCGCAGACCAGAAGTTCGGAGCCGCGCTCCGCAAATGCGGAAGCGGAGCGCACATAGTGTGCTCTCCGCACCTCGTCCGGCCCCATAGACAGTGAATGGGTGCGCACCCGTTCCGCAAAATTGCGGAACGGATGCGGACACTTTCACGGTCGTGTGAATGTAGCCTAAGCCTTCCTTTCTTGGAAGTGAGTCGATCTGCATATACTTTTTTCCCAGGAATCACTGCACGGCCTATAAGACTACCTACACCAGTTCTGCTACTCTCCCCAATGAGAAAAAGTTCCTCCCAGGGGCATAACTACCATAGTGGCAGACCATGCAACTGCTGTGGGGCCCAGGGCAACAGGGGGCCCAGTCTTAGTTCGGATTATGTCCTCTTCTACTGGAGGTGAAAACTTGGTCAGGACTCCACCCTCTAAAGGAACAACTTTTAGCAAATGAGGCAGTAGAAAAAATTGCCCAAGAGTCATTGAAAAGGGTTTAGATGGAAACCCTTCTGTCCTGTGTAGGGGGGTCTGTTTGATCCTTGCTATGGGGCCCTTACCTCTCTATGTACGCCACTGGTTCCTCCCTTTAGGACCAAAGGTGTAAAAGGAACAAATGTTGTACAGCTCACAGATGAGAGAAGTCAGTGCAATGAAACGTTTGGATACGAGGCTCGGATTGCAAAGCTTCACTTCAACAACTTCACGTCGATTGATCAAGGTGGTGCTACAATTACATACCTACAGGTAATATGGATATAGCGTATAGTTATTGCTAATGAATGTGCTTCCAGCTGCATAAGGCCATTAAAGATCCTGCAGAAAATGTCATGTTGTACCTGTTGCCAATCGCTGAACATTATGTTATGTTCTCAGTGTGCCTTCATGTACTGCCTTTGATGTGTAGGCTTTAAAAGGCACAATAATTGTCTGCTTGGCTCTAGCAGTCACGAAATATGAAACAAACTGACACATGGTTGATCGTGATGGAAGACCAAGATCGTCAATCCTGATGGAGTCTTGTCAACAAAACTGAAGAGTGAAGACCCCCCCCCCCCAAAAAAAAAAAAACACTTTATTTCGTTCAAGTCACATTGACAGTTCTTAAAGAGGTTATCTTGTTTCTAAAAAAAATTCTAAAAAAAAAGAACCACAAATAAATTAAAATGAGTATTTAAATCTCTGGCCGATGCAGCCCAAATGTTTCGACAATGTCCCTAGTATTTTATTACAAGCGGCCAGTGGGTCCCTGTGTAACACCCCAGAGTGGTGTTACCACTCCAGCACCCTGCTACTGTCTTTAATGGGCTAACACAGTGTAATCTTATGTATTTCTGTCCAGGTCCTGTACACTGTACATTCCTTATCTATTTGCAATTGTTATGTTCATGTAATGTGCCTGGTTCAACAGCAGGTGGCAGCAAACACGGCAGAGCTGTACTTAGCTAGAATGGAACTTACCATTCCATTCTAACCCCCTCTGGAGGGAAGTGGACTAGTCCTACCTACTGCAGGAAGGGTGGGGACCAGTTAGGTTTAGAGTTTAGGTTTTCCCTAAAAAGGGGAAAGGTGTGCAGAGATGTGCCCATGCCATCCAGAGCACCCTAAGCTCTGCTGGCTATGGAGGCCAAAGCTTGAATCCTCAGGAGCCAGGAGGAAAGTTCCCTGGCATAACCTAGAGTCAGACTACAAAGTGAGGTGCAGCATACAGAAGAAGCTGAGTTATACAGCCAGCCTGTCAGTATAGCAGAGTCAGAGAGAAACAGTTACAGCAGAGTTGAGTTTGCCTGCCAGTTTAATGCTAAAGCCTGCTGGAACCAAGACAAAGCCTGAAACTGTTTAGAGAAATGTTTATTCAAGTAAAGCTGCCATTGAACGTCATCTCAAGGTCTGGACTCAAGTTATTTCTTCAAATCTCTCAATTATTTCCCCTATTTATTGCTTTGGTGCCAAAGCCTGGGGTCCAGCCGTATCCAGGTAGGAGCACCGTGACACACATAAAGAGACATTTTAGGCTGCAACATACCACTCGACATTTCCTACACCTGGGACGCGACATAGCGGGCCAAGGGGTGCGGCCGCTTGTTGCACCTGCTGCAGACAATGGGTGGCCTCAGTGGTCGTTTCTCATAGTACTGCCGTCACCCTTCAGTGATGGGAGCCATGATGCCAGTGATAGAGCACATGGCAGTAAGGCCACAGATTGAGGGCATGCTTACTTAGCCATTTCCATAAAATTAAATGCACAGCGATGCACATTCTCAGCCACCTCTCCAGTAGGTTTGCACTTTGGCAATCTCTCTCAAGAAGCAGTACTGCCACATATGAAGAATTTATAGCCAAACATACTCATTTTACTTAAAAGGGTTGTCCTATGAAAAATATTACAGTATCTGGATCTGAATACTTTAGAATTTTTTTTCCACTCCTATTCAATAAAATGTGTCTGCTGTTTTTTCTTTTCCTTATTTCTCTGTCCACCTTGCTCAGGTGGTCGCACATGCTCAGTTCTATGCTTCAACTGCCACCAGCCAGATCTACTGTTAGAAGCTGTGACAGTTACAGGTAGAGAGGTGCAGCAGGAATGACACACCCCCTGAGCTGCGAGAAAAGGAGCTGCAGCAGAAAAGACACACCCCCTGAGAAAAGAACATACCCCTGAGCGGTCAACTTGATATAAATCTAGCAGAGCAATGAATGGGGAGATCTCTGGATCCATGTGAGGTACAGGGCTGGTTCTAGCTTTGTTAGAAAGAGGTTGTCATGGACTATATGTTGTCTGGTTATTTTTCTTTACATTAATCATGGCATAACCACTTTAAGAAATGAATAATTGACTATAATTTTATTTTAACTACCAGCCAAAATTCTGAATTCAGATGCACTCAGAATCCCCCAAATTTATTTTACATTTAGGTTCATCAAAGATTTAATGTTGATCTCAGACAGGTACAATTGCCTGCTGGCCTTTTGTGAATGCCAAGCTAATGATATAAATCGCATGTTTAAAATGTAAATTTTGAATGAGTCTGAAAACCACAAAGATTAGTATGTGATTAAATGTTAATAGCGGCAGAACAGAGAAAATGAGAAAAAAATTTTTTTCCGATGATTATGGAATGAAATATTATTTACCTATAATTTATAATTTAAGCACAGTCATGGTCTTAAAGCTATACAACACTACCTATGGGCTCTGCTTACCCACTATCACTGAACTACCTATGGGCCCTGCTTACCCACTATCACTGAACTACCTATGGGCTCTGCTTACCCACTATCACTGAACTACCTATAGGCCCTGCTTACCCACTATCACTGAACTACCTATGGGCTCTGCTTTCCCACTATCACTGAACTACCTATGGGCTCTGCTTACCCACTATCACTGAACTACCTATGGGCTCTGCTTACCCACTATCACTGAACTACCTATAGGCCCTGCTTACCCACTATCACTGAACTACCTATGGGCTCTGCTTTCCCACTATCACTGAACTACCTATGGGCCCTGCTTACCCACTATCACTGAACTACCTATGGGCTCTGCTTACCCACTATCACTGAACTACCTATGGGCTCTGCTTACCCACTAATCACTGAACTACCTATGGGCCCTGCTTACCCACTATCACTGAACTACCTATGGGCTCTGCTTTCCCACTATCACTGAACTACCTATGGGCCCTGCTTACCCACTATCACTGAACTACCTATGGGCCCTGCTTATCCACTATCACTGAACTACCTATGGGCTCTGCTTACCCACTATCACTGAACTACCTATGGGCTCTGCTTACCCACTAATCACTGAACTACCTATGGGCTCTGCTTACCCACTATCACTGAACTACCTATGGGCTCTGCTTACCCACTAATCACTGAACTACCTATGGGCTCTGCTTACCCACTATCACTGAACTACCTATGGGCTCTGCTTACCCACTAATCACTGAACTACCTATAGGCCCTGCTTACCCACTATCACTGAACTACCTATAGGCCCTGCTTACCCACTATCACTGAACTACCTATGGGCTCTGCTTACCCACTATCACTGAACTACCTATAGGCCCTGCTTACCCACTATCACTGAACTACCTATGGGCTCTGCTTACCCACTAATCACTGAACTACCTATGGGCTCTGCTTACCCACTATCACTGAACTACCTATAGGCCCTGCTTACCCACTATCACTGAACTACCTATGGGCTCTGCTTACCCACTATTACTGAACTGCCTATGGGCTCTGCTTACCCACTATCACTGAACTACCTATGGGCTCTGCTTTCCCACTATCACTGAACTACCTATGGGCCCTGCTTACCCACTATCACTGAACTACCTATGGGCCCTGCTTACCCACTATCACTGAACTACCTATGGGCCCTGCTTACCCACTATCACTGAACTACCTATAGGCCCTGCTTACCCACTCATCACTGAACTACCCATGGGCTCTGCTTACCACTATCACTGAACTACCTATGAGCCTGCCCCACTATCACTGAACTACCTATGGGCTCTGCTTACCCACTATCACTGAACTACCTATGGGCTCTAGCTTACCCACTATCACTGCTTCTGTAACATACACCACTATCACTGAACTACCTATAGGCCTGCACTCACTATCACTGAACTACCTATGGGCTCTGCTTACCCACTATTACTGAACTGCCTATGGGCTCTGCTTACCCACTATCACTGAACTACCTATGGGCTCTGCTTTCCCACTATCACTGAACTACCTATGGGCCCTGCTTACCCACTATCACTGAACTACCTATGGGCTCTGCTTTCCCACTATCACTGAACTACCTATGGGCCCTGCTTACCCACTATCACTCAACTACCTATGGGCCCTGCTTACCCACTATTACTGAACTACCCATGGGCTCTGCTTACCCACTATCACTGAACTACCTATGGGCTCTGCTTACCCACTATCACTGAACTACCTATGGGCTCTGCTTACCCACTATCACTGAACTACCTATGGGCTCTGCTTACCCACTATCACTTAACTACCTATGGGCTCTGCTTACCCACTGTTACTGAACTACCTATGGGCCCTGCTTACCCACTATCACTGAACTACCTATGGGCTCTGCTTACCCACTAATCACTGAACTACCTATGGGCCCTGCTTACCCACTATCACTGAACTACCTATAGGCCCTGCTTACCCACTATCACTGAACTACCTATGGGCCCTGCTTACCATCTATCACTGAACTACCTATGGGCCCTGCTTACCCACTATCACTGAACCACCTATGGGCTCTGCTTACCCACTATCACTGAACTACCTATGGACTCTGCTTACCCACTATCACTGAACTACCTATGGGCCCTGCTTACCCACTATCACTGAACCACCTATGGGCCCTTCTTACCCACTATCACTGAACTACCTATGGGCCCTTCTTACCCACTATCACTGAACTACCTATGGGCCCTGCTTACCCACTATCACTGAACTACCTATGGGCCCTGCTTACCCACTATCACTGAACTACCTATGGGCTCTGCTTACCCACTATCACTGAACTACCTATAGGCCCTGCTTACCCACTATGACTGAACTACCTATGGGCTCTGCTTACCCACTATCACTGAACTACCTATAGGCCCTGCTTACCCACTATGACTGAACTACCTATGGGCTCTGCTTACCCACTATCACTGAACTACCTATGGGCTCTGCTTACCCACTATCACTGAACTACCTATGGGCCCTGCTTACCCACTATCACTGAACTACCTATGGGCTCTGCTTACCCACTATCACTGAACTACCTATAGGCCCTGCTTACCCACTATGACTGAACTACCTATGGGCCCTGCTTACCCACTATTACTGAACTACCTATGGGCTCTGCTTTCCCACTATCACTGAACAACCTATGGGCCCTGCTTACCCTCTATGACTGCTCCTCAATGATGTCTGTAAATACAAGAAGAAGAAAAAAAATCACAGTCCTTCTTTAGGCTTGTATTCTATGTACTACAGACAGATATATAGTGAACAGCCTGAATATTTTGGAAAAAGATGAATCTGATAGGCCCTAATGCAGAATCTGTATAACCTAACTACCCTGTGTCATTCAAAATTCTGGCTTCCTATGGGGCAATGGGGTTTTATATTGGCCTCGACAACCCAGTGCCAGGTGCAACTGCTCGGCACCACTTAAAGTTACTTCCTTTTATTTTGTATTGTAATTTTCTCCCCTCTGCATTATTTCTGTAAATGTTCATTTTCCTTCCAAAACTGTGATTGTAAGTCGAGGAGCTGGGCTTTACGCTCAGATGTCTACATCCTTTTTCTCTCTCTACCCTATCACAGCATGAATCTTACACATAAGCTGAGACATAGAAACTGCAGCTCCATCTCCCTCCTACTCCCTCTACTCTCTTTGGTGTCTTTTTTACTGTGTCAATACAGTCAAGCTCTTTAGTGACTGTGGAGGTTTCCAAACATTTACGTTTTGCCCTAGTAAGATATTATATAGAGTTTCATATAGTCACATATACTACTGAATTACATAAACAGCTACATTGACTGTAGGGATTTATGGTAGAAAGTAAACATTTTATAATCATGATAAAAATCTTTTAATAACTGGAGAGAACCAAAGAAAACATAATAATACTAATAGTTTATAAAAAAATAAAAATGTTAAATAGTTGTCAGTGATTGAACAGCTCAATATAATGAAGCATCTGCCTCTCTCTCTTTCTCGCAGCAGGAAATCCCAGCATCCCAATCAGTAAGCAGCCAATTAGGTCCTATGTAAACATAGCCTTGGTTTTCTATGATTGTGCAGCTGATGAAATTCTTCAAGGTCACTTTTTACCTCCTATATACCGAAGATGCCTGCATGAACACTTCGTTCTTTGCTCCTTTTGATTGACAGGGGGTGGAGTTTACAATTAAGTTGACACAAAAATGTTTTATTTTTTGTTTTGTTTCATATTGCTAGACTGCTGCAACCTAAAATAGCATTGTGTAATTTCGTTTTTTGCAAGCTTTTTCTGCTAAAAGTAGACAATAATGGAAGCTATGTAGGAAAACATAATTGCTACTTCATAGGGGATAGGTATTTTTGGCCTGCACAACAGTGTTCAGGGTTTGTGCCTTGGAAAAGTACAACAAATTGCTACTTGAACTGAAATTATTTAAAAAGGTTTTCTGTGATACATGCAGAAAATTACAAGAAATCCAACATGACGTTGGCTCATCTAAAGGACAACATAAGATCAGTAGAAAAAACTATTCAATGCTGGTACTATGTCTAAATAAGACTCAAAGGCTTTAGGGACATTTGTTATTATTGTATTTTATTCATTTTGGGCTAAAAAAATAATAATTCAATTGTTTTTATTAACAATGTTCAGCTGTTTCTAAGATACAAGGGTTAAAAACCTGTTTGCAATCTGTTCTCTTTAAATCCCACCATCTTGTGTGTCTCTTATCTCTGATCTCCTGACCTCATAAACAGTTATTTAAACCATATTGTTATTGGTTTGATAAGAATTGAGCTACAATTAGTGTTTATGAGGTCAGGAGGCTACACGTGAGCCATCAAATGATGGGATTCAAAGAAAACAGACTCTGACAGCTTGCAAACAGACTGATTTTTAACCCTTATAACGGCTGAACATTTTATTAAAGACCAATTAAAAATATATTTTTAGCCCAAAATTAGTAAAATGCAATATAAAATATTGCCCTGAAGGTGTCCATAGCCTTTAAGAAACTGCCGGATTATGTAAAATCTCATCTGATCACTTTGTGTAATTTGCTTTGATCCATGAACACACAAGCATGTATTCATTACCAATGACCGGGCAGCTATTCATTATGGAATGAAGCTACAGTATGTGTAATCGCTGGAGAAATATGACGTGTCGGCCACTTATAATAGCTTATTTTGTATAGTACAAACTATTTTAAACTCATACTTGAAATAAATTTCTCTCTTACCTTTATCCTGAAGAAGGGGGGAAACAATGATCAATATATTCATGACACAATTTACTTGAATACCCCGAAATGAAAGGCTTATGTACCCTAGAGGCAGATTATGCAGCTGCTACAGGGCCCTCAAAGAGAGGGGGCTTAGTCCTGGTTGGTCCAGTCTCCTTCGCTACTAGGTGGTGAGAACCTGTGTAGGAGTTACAAACACGGGGGTGAGGAATTAGCCATGGAAAAGGTGTAGACTGTGGGTGGAAAACACTAGGCTCTTATGGGCGGTAAAGCGGGTGTCACAGTGGACATTGATAGAGGGCCCCTAGAAGTAGGCATAGAGGGTGCAGAGGTTGCAATGACACCCAGGATCTGATGCCTCAATGGCTCCTCTCCCACAGAGGTCTGACTGATACAAAATTAGCATTTTCGGGGCTAAGGATCTTCAATTAACGCGTCTGAACACTGCCGCCCCAATCCGATGCCCTATGTCTAGTGATATGACCCTATGCTACATATCAATTTAGGTATGAAGCATTGACAAGCACCTTCATTTTTAAGGGGTTTTCCGGGATTACTATAGTCTTGCACAAATATGCTCTTATAGTTGCTTACCTCATGTACATCTTTCCCACCTTCTATTTGGACTTTCCTGACCCATTTTCACCATGTAAACCAATCATTCTGGTTTGTTTTCATCCTTATGTAGCGCTTCCTGTTGCTGTCTCCAACCAAACCCATGATGCACTTCTTCTTTCCCTGCCACACCTCCAGCACCGCCCCTAACAACACCCTGCTAGTTTAGAGCTCCTCCCACCCAGCTAGTTACATAGACACTCCCCTATCACTGCTCCGCCCATGGACATAACATCACAGGAGATAAGAAAGAGCTGCATGGACATGGTCATGTGACCACAGCCAGGAACTGGAGATAGGTAAAAGAAATTCATTATAAAATTACAGCAACCTTCATAAAAGATTATTGATGCGAGGGGTTACTTTTAGTGACTAAAAGCATAAGTCTGTTCTATTCCTTTATTAGGCGTCCAGCGTTTAATTTTTTCAGCAGAATTAACTCGCAAAGTACTTTTAATTACAGAGAATATTTCATACAGAACACTCGGATACATTTCCTCTTGTAGCTGATTATTCTTATTCAGCATAAATCAGGGTTCATGTGATGGAATGTCCTTCTGGAAGGAGCTGTAATTGCGTTTTGTTCTGCAATTTCCGCCTAGTCAGTCCAGGGGTTGCTATAATGAAGTCTTCAAGTGGTTCGAACTGGGCTGCAAATACTGAAATCAAAAACTTTTCTATAAAAAAGGGAAATGATCCACATTCATCAAGAGATATTTATGAAAAAAGGATAAAAGAAGTAATAATAAACATATCAAGATGTACAAAGCTAAGCAGACAAGAGCATAATATACAGTCAAACCTCTTTGAGATGATTGACCACCCATTGAAAAGTGGTCTTCAAAGGTGGTGGACTTCTTAAACGGTATCTGTCAGCAGATTTGTACCTATAAAACTGACCTGTCCCATGTGCGCTTGGCAGCTGAAGACATCTGTATTGTTCCCATCTTTATATGTGTCCGCATTGCCGAGAAAAATGTTTTAATGAGCCTCTAGGAGCAACGGGGGCATTGCTGTTACACCTAGAGACTCAGCTCTCTCTGAAAATGCTGCACCCTCTCCCCTTTAATAGACAGGATGTGAAAATGTCATCACGCCTGACCCTGATGTCTGCTAAAGTGCAGGGGGTGCAAGAGTTGTAGAAAGAGCTGAGCCTCTAGGTGTAACAGCGACGCCC